>PVIC010043675.1:0-15335 GCA_004025085.1 Thryonomys swinderianus
TCTGTGAAAATCATTGGGAAGATAAGAATAAATGATATATGATTCTGACCTAAGGGGTATAGACTAACAAGGAAATGGAGTAAGTATAGAATATGCAAAATAATAAAAACGTTAAAAAAGGAAATGTTTAAATTATTACCAATAAGTGAGAATAAAGAAAAGAAAATTACTGTCTAAAATCAAAACAAACAGTGAAACATGGTGGTGTAGATCTATAATCCTGCGAGTTCAGCCCCAGTCCAGAGACCATGGCTTATGTACAGATATCTCCTAATAGCCACCGGTGGTCAGAGATGGAGCTTTCTGGAGGTGGCTCGGTTAGGGTGTGTGGTGCTGGGGTTAAAGGTGTCCCATCTGGCCCATGAGTGCTGTCTTCCCTGAGTGCTGGTAGCATGGATGGAATGTAAAGGACAGAAAGAGGGCTCCTATAGTCACTTGTAGAGAACAAAATGGCAAAAGAACTAGTGTGCATGAACCTGATGATCAGTTTAAAGATTGAAATACGGTGGTACATGTCCATTTTCTTGAAGATGTCATTCCTGGAAGGCAACACTGTGCCTACACATGGAGGTGCTCTCTATAGTACATGAGGCACAATTCACCAGGACTTCCAGAAAATCTTCAGCTTGTGCACCTCCTGCATTCTCCCACTGTACAGTAAGTTAATAGCAACTTTTAAAGCCAAGAAAATGGTGACTGCATGAATTATAAGCATGACAGAGGTATTTTTGCAAATAAATAAATTGAAAATGTAGTCTGTATGTAAGTTTCTAGTACATTTACTTAGTACATGTCTCAGGCAAAAATAAAACCCTGCACTCCGCCCTGCTGTTCTAGCAAAGGGAGCTTGGGAAGCACTAGAGTCCTGACCTGTTTGCCAGTCTGGGTTATTGGGACCTGGTCTCCTCAAGTTTACTTAACTCCTGAAATGCTTACGATGTAGTGGCACCTCAGCTCACAAGCTTAATTTGATTTTCATTTCTGAGGAAGATGGTTGCATTTGTACTTGTATGGGAGAGATGGCCATGGTCATATTTATCACCTAATGAGTTTGTAAATAGGAAACAAAATTTTGCTGAATGCTTTTATTTGTAAACTGAATTGTTTGCAAACAGAAGCATGCATGAACTGAAGTATTCAGTATGGAGATGTGTGAAGGACTAGATTGTAAGGTGCTG
Source organism: Thryonomys swinderianus (assembly GCA_004025085.1). Classification (NCBI taxonomy): domain Eukaryota; kingdom Metazoa; phylum Chordata; class Mammalia; order Rodentia; family Thryonomyidae; genus Thryonomys; species Thryonomys swinderianus. Next base: position 1,179 of record PVIC010043675.1, read on the forward strand.
CCAACTCAGGAAGCTTTACCTAGTTTTCTCAGGGTTCTCTTCAGACCCTTTTCCATTATACTACAAACAAGCAAGAAATCAACTGTGCAGATAGAAAAAAATTAAGAAAATTCATTTGATTTTCTGCAGCATGAATAAATGATTCAGTCTGTAACTTGACAATACTAAAATTATATGAACAGATGGATCCATTAACTTAATGCACTAATTACTTTAAATAGGTATTTATGTGAAAGGGCAGTATTTCAATTTTCAATCTAAATAACAGACAGTCCCCCAAAGAATATTTATTTATGAGTAGGATACTTTTGCAATGGGAATGTGCAGAGCATACTAAACTGAGTATGTTCAAAGAGACTGAGATGAGAGGAAGTTTGGAAAGATAAAAATGAGAAAAATGACACATTACAAAATAATTTTAACTCCAGAATTAATAATGAAGGCACACCAGTCTGAAGCTGAATGGGCATTTCCTGATCAGATACCCTTTCGGGAGGCTCCTGCTTTGTGGGGGGCTACAGTGGCTTTTGTTCAGGGTTGTGGATCTGGCAGAATCTCTTGTAATGGTTATTACTCTCAGGCAGTAATATGTGAGAACCCTTCGTTCATAACCTTTGGGCTTCTCTTAGACATAAGTAGTTACATTTTTATTTTGACAGTCTTCTAAAAGTCCATACTTGAAACCCAAATTTGGGCTTTGGATTTAAAATAGCATCGCAGAAGAGCATCCTTTTATGAATGAAGAACAGCAGAATAGAAACAAGGATGGAAACTTGTAAGATAAAACGGAATAGGCTAGGCAGGAGACCTAGGGTGCTTGAGTAGAACTGTAGAATACAAAAAAGAGATGGTCCTAGCTGATTAGTAGGTTTGTAAAGTGTTTGGAACCTGAGTGAGGGGACACACAAAGGCAGCGTGGAAGTGGAGTCTGGGTCCGTTTCTGCATAAATAACTGCACATCCCAGGGGCCTTGTGTATTAAAAATTACTCATCTTTGTATCCTTCGTCCTTCAAATGAAGTACCTGCTGAATCACAGAGTTAGTTTTAAGGTTGAATTCAAAAGTTACTGGAATAGTACTTGCAGTTACTAAGAATGTAACAAGTTCTACAATGCTTCAATGTTGGAGCATGACAAAACAGTACAGAGGATGTTGAAATTAATGTACTTAACAATTGTGTGTGTCAGATAGGGTACGGACGATGAATAACACATCCTATATTACAAGCCAAGGTATCAAGGAAGTTAATTTTGAAATCAGGAGTACAAGGGTGGTTTAGAGATGCCCTCATGTAGTGTTTTGGTCACACATTTGCTGTTCTGTGGCACATCGTCCATTGACCCACCCCTAGGACTAGAGGGAATGAACAAGTGGACTCAGAGGTGAAGAAAAAAATCTTTACATCTGGCAATGACAGATCACTTGTAACCTTTAAAAAAATGACAAACAGGTTGTAAATAGTGTTTGGAAAATAAAGAGAATAAGAGTAGATAGCTCAAGTTGGGAAGCAAAAAGGAGGGTCAAATGTTAAGGTATCTGGGGATAAACTCTATTGAAAAGGTAGTTATGCTAGAACCATAAATCTATTGAGTAGGGGGTTGGGTAGAAAGGGAGAAATTGAAGATATAAATGATAAAACATTATAGAATAATTTTAAAAATAGGTCATATTTGAATGGAATGAGGCTGAAAGGACGGATAAAAGTAACTGAGAATTTTGGAAGTAGAAAAGCTACATTAAGACAGGATGCATTTATTATAGAATTAGTGGATTCTAATTGTTTTCTGCTCCTGTGAATGAATAGTATGCAGAGCCAAGGAGGAGAATGAACTAAAGAAGGACAGTTTGCATAGGAAAGGTGCTAGCAGAGGATCAGACCACCACGGAACCACGTGCAGGCCACTGAATTCACTGGGAAGCAGCAGTGTCCGTCAGGAAACATGCTTCCTCCTGTGAGTTACAGACTAGGAAGACAGTACTTCTGGACACTTACAAAATTTTACCTTTTCATGAGTAGTGGAGAGTTCTCTAAGCAATGCCAGCAACCTTAGTTCTCAGTAGTTTAGTCATAGGCACAGCAAAGGGACAGCTTAGCCTATGTGGGACAGCCTCCAGCCACAGCCATGTACTCAGGTGGCAAAACATCCACAGCAGGTCACAGTACAGAAGAATGCAGGCCCCTCTGAAGGTGACAGCACAGCCGGGACAGGTGCTGTGCTGAGCCCTAGGATCCGGGGTGGCTGGGGTCCAAGTGGAGCCTCCAGCTGGCTTCCTCTGATCATGCAGAGTCATTCACTGGCTGCTGAAAGCAGCAAGAGGAACCTAGAGCGTTCAGCTGGGTGGTGGCAAGTGCAGCGGGCGCGCTGGGCAGATGCAGTGGCTTCTAGCTGGAGAAGGTGCCTGGAAGGCTGCGGGGGTGGAGAGGCGGGGACAGTGTGTTTCTCACAGATGAATGCAAATTGGCCCCTACGTCCTATCAGATAGATTGATACTTCAAAAAGTATTTACTATGAAGTTGTGTCTGTTTTCACTGTTTCTAAAAACTAAATGCTTCTAATAGCTGAAATTTAATTGTTGCTTTTCAGTATTCTTTCATCAAGTCTATAGTCAGATTATTAGCCTTCGTGAACTGATTTAAAACTTCACTTACTAAGATGAAATATCATTTAAAATTTAGTGTCTGTAAAATATATTTTCATGGGCCAGAGGGTTGTTAGCTCAGTGGTTCCGGTGCCTGCTTCGCAAGCGCAAGGTCCTGAGTTCGATCCCCAGTAACCACATATAATACTGGGCGGGGAGACTCACACCCACCAACAATCAATACTGCATACCACAGTGCCGGGTGTGGTGGCTCACGCCTGTCATCCCAGCACTCGGGAGGCAGAGACAGGAGGATTGCTGAGTTCGCGGCGGCTTGCCTGGGCACCATAGTGAGCTCAGGGCCAGCCTGAACTACAAAGCGAGACCCTGTCTCAAAAAGCCAAAAAAAAAAAAAAAAATATATATATATATATATATATATATATATATCTTTATCTTTTCATTACTTTTACTCGGATTCTTACTTTTTGTCATAACCTGGATCTTCTTTAGAAAACATTGATACTGACCTTTAGAATGACGAGGATGCTACAGTTTTTTAAAGGTCGCACAATGGATAATCTTAGTGTGGAAGAAAAGTGACCGAAGATCTGACGGGACTTATCTCTAGCACCTGTGTTCATTGTTTATAGCCAGTGCCCTTTGGTTGTAAGTGCCCCATTCTAGTTAAGCTGTATCTGTTTTACAGCCTCTAAAATGTTATGAATAGCATTCCCAATTTAGAGGTCTAAGACATACATCAAATGATCTAATGAGAGAATGTTTTTTAGCTCCACAAACATTTTGTATGATTATTTTCAGTCTTCTTACTACATAAAAATATGAAATATCATATTTAATGTGCTTAAACTTTCGTTTTGCTACTGATTACCATCATGACTAAGCTATAGTTGAACTACATTGTCTCTAGTTAGGCATTGTTTCTCCTGATCATTGTTTTCATAGTACAGATAGATCTTTTCAAACTATCAACATTAGCAGGAAAGAAACATCTTACTTTCTTTGTATTTTGTTTATACTGACCTAGTAGATCTTGGAGTTTAAAGAAATCATGCAAGTTAGATTAATACTTCAAAGGTATGCACAGATATGTTTACCTAGAAGTGCTTTCAGCCTTGGCACTACTGGCCACTTGGATCAGGCAGTTTTGTTGTAGGCAGATGTCCCGTACAGTGTCTTGTGTTTCATAATGTCTGTCCTCTGCCCACTAGATCCCAGCAGTTCTCTGGCCGGTTTCTGTTTATACTTTAGGATGCAAACACGACAAGGACTAACAGTCTCAAATAGTTCCTCTGTGTCCTGATATCGTGCAATAGATATCACTTATAAACTTTGCAACACAAAACTCTCCTTATAAATAATTTAGTGGGAGTTAGACATAACATAGAAGATATTTGTACTATAAAAGAGATTTAGTTTGTATCTGTACCTGGGGTGGCACATGTCTGAATTTTTAGATCTTGCCAATCTATTGCTAGAATTCTCATTATTACAGTTCTTCTGTAAGCTTTGTGGGGTCAAATTCTTTCACTTGTTTAACTCTAAAACTATACGATTCATAACCCGTTGTATTTATCAACAGGACATTTGGAAGTGAGTTTTTTTACAGAGATGATAGTTCAGTTACTTGACTTTGAGGATTTTAGACATTATAAACTGATTTCAGTGAGAAGTCAGCCATAAATACTCCATTATATTCTTTTTCCCCTTCCATTCTTCTGTGTTTGCCTCACGTTAAATTCAGTCTTCAGATTCACACAATCCTAGTCAACACACAGCTTTTCAAAACATTACTGAAAGAATTTTTCAGTGACTCATCTTCTACCTGTCTTTCTACTCTTTATCATTTCTAAGCTAATTTCTATGAAAAGATTAACTGAAGCAATATTTTAACAGCTAGTTTTATCACCTTATTTTTAAGTTGAAAAAAGCTTAAAATATCTACTAAAACATCAGCCTATTTACTTGTAATATTACTGTTTTAACCAAAATCAGAATACCACAGGATATGATTGAAGGCACCCATTTCTCACCTCTGAAAAGGGAGATCATTGTTTATTTCTTCTCTGTACATGTGCAACAGGCATTATAAAGCTACGCTATAGGAAGAGCAAGCGGTTGCCTGGCCAGGATCCCTAGCATTGGCATTTCTCAGTGCTGCTGCAGCCAGTATCCGACTGGGGTGTCGCTCTGTAGTCATTTCTACTCTCCTCTTCCCGAATGACTGCAAAACAACACCACCAATAAAACACTGCGAATATGATTTGAACATCAGGACTAAGGAAAGGACAAATTAGAACATTAAGTTTAAGGAGAAAAAAATTACATATTACAGTGGAAGTAAAGTTATCGCATTATTTTCACCCAATAAAATATTTACCATCTTGCGATGGGGCTACTTTAGATCTCATAGCCTCATCAGTGTTTGCTATACTGCCGAGGTGCAATTAATGCTCCATAAATGCTTAATTTGTGAGTGATCAAACTACAAAAATGTTTATTATTGATAAGAATCTGGACACAATTGCCAACATCTGGGACACTGCTGCTCTCACGTGCTTTATCTAGACGCTGACTGCAGATGCCTGGAGGAGAGAACCCTAAAACTGCGTTGCCCACAGCTGCACTTGGGTGGCCTCACAGTGCTCAGTGCGCTTGTTTACAATTTGTGAACTTTTCCCCTTAGGGATGGAATTGATATCTAGCTGATATCTCTTTATCAGAAATGTACTTCAGTCTGACATACACTCACTAATTAGTATTATTTCTTAATTCTCTTACAACATAAAAGATGAAAGGCTAAAATGCAGTTCTAATTGCCATAGGAATTTCATACCGGGAAGACACCCCTTGATTAGCAACTGCACAGCAGAGGAAGGTTGGGGGTATGGAAATGTGGCTAAGAATTCCTACAGAAAAGTGCTCCGCGTGCTTGGAAATAGCGCAATCAGGACTGCGTGCTGTGAAAGCGCTCAACTGGTGCTCAGTTTCCAGCATATTTAAATGAGTCGAACGCGTCTCAGAAGTGCTGATCCGGAGTGCTCAGGTTGTGGTGCCTATTAGTTGAATGCTAATTAACTTTTCCTTTTCTTAGGATTCACTTCTGTGTTAGGCAGACAGTTTTGCTGTTCGTGTTTTCAGGTTGAACTTGGACTTGGCATGAAAGAAGTTTGCCTTTTTGTCAGAAAAAGAGCGCTCTCTTAGTTCATTCTTTATCCCTTCTCTCTTCCCTCTGTCTGTCTCAGTCCCTGTCCTTTATATTATCCTCACTGTTTGAGCTTTATTGTCTTGTTTGAAGCTGTTTTGAGAAGACTAAAGTACCAGAACTTCCTGTGTTATTTCATCTGATGGCATTTTTACTTCTCATACGTGGATTTGGTTTTTCCCCAAGCATTGTTTCAACTGTTTTGTTGACATTTCTCTTCAGAAATGGTTTTGAATTTTGCTTTGAATTAAGGAACTGTGTGGCATTATGCTGAATTCTTTAATATCCACTTTCACCTTGGGTGAAGTCATTAGTATCTTACTTTTTGAGTTTGAAAGGTAAATCCCACAGTGTGCTACATAATGAACAAAAACTCCATTAGCTGAAAAAAAAAAAAAACCCACAACTCTAGATTAACTGATTTGCTTAAGATTGATTTTGAGCTTTATATTTTTAAGATGCACTTGGGGAAAAATGTATTTTACCTTTTAATTATCCATTGCTGTAAATTGAGATGAAGGTTTAAATGTTTTCCTGTAACATTTTCATAAGAAGATGCCATGCACAGAGATATGTGCAAGTTCATTACCTAACACATTTTAGCGAAGTCACATGTTCCTTTTATGTACGTGCATTCAAAAATAGCAAAAGTCATGGAGTGTGTGCCTTTATGTGGTAGTGAGATTATGATTCCCCACTGCCCCAGAGTCTATTGTTCTGTGCTTTTTAATGCACTGGATACAAAGTAACAGTTGTATCTTATTTCTCCTGAATATGAATACAAAGCCAATTCCCAGGTGAAGGATGCCTTAGCAGTATTTTCTTGTAAAAGAACACAAAGACAAGCCAAAAGTTTACCTGTCAAAATACAGACTATCAAAGCCTTGATTTCATTTTAATCCTTGATCTTCTGTGATGTGACAAGTTGCTGCTCAAAGTAAAGGTCAAGGAATTGTTAGGTAAATAAAAAGATAAAATTCTGTCTACTTCATCTATCAACTGAAAGGGAAGAGTGCAGAGACTTCTTTTGACGATGAATAAAGTGACTTTTGAATAGCTTGTAGTGCAGGATCAATGTACTCGTCTCGTAGCCCACCTCCTGCCCAACCACTCAAGAAGTAAAATGCTTTCTGTTAGACCCATGTTGATGGAAAGCTCCTATCAAAACTTTTTGCCAGCCACAGAAAACTGGGACATCTAACTCTGCTGTTCTGACTTGGGTTCTCCAAACTTCCTATTTTCTTTGGTGTCATTAGACCCACTGTATAAAAAGAGTATGGTGCACAGATGAATAAATTCTTTAATAATTTTTTGCCATATCATGTGATAGATGAAAGATACTAATCTCACTGGAGATGAGTAAATGCATATAGAAATTTTTATTGGAATCCTCTTTTGCTAATGTCTGTCTGCAGTGAGTAATGGGACTGTGCTTAAGGCTCCTATAATAGCATCTTTCTGAATCTGTAGTCCGAATTCCCTGTCCTTGAATGGGGGTGAATTCACGGGGGTAAAGTCCACATCACCCTGAAGCCTTTTTGGAGACAATTTGCTAGATAAAACCATGCATTAAATTTGTTTCTCTTTACATTTATATTGAACTTCTGTGGTGTTTTTACAGCAATATCATGCCCAGTTTTGAGAGTATATCAAACATTTTTATCATTATGCTGATGTTAAAAATTATATACACATTTTGAAGAAAATTAAAATTTGACATGTTTAGCAATCTGACATAATTTGTAATGATAATATACAATTAAGAATATATTTTTTGGCAAAAAAATGAAGGAAATCAGTAGAGGTTCCTTTACAAATTCTACCCAAGGCTATAAGAAGCAATACCGTGTTATTGCTTCACTGTAAAATGAAGATAGAAATGTATGCCCCGTTGCCCATCACGGTTTGGCATATTGAAACTGGCCTATTAAATTACTCTTTACAGAGTTCAACCATGTTCTTTGTCTCTGAAAATAAAAGCTAATTTAGCTACTCTGTTCTTATGATAAAGAAAAATACTACCTAGAATGAGAGTTTACTAGATAATCATACATGCAAGTGACATTTACTTTTAAAAAGTAAGAAATTAGCTGATTTATATCCATTTAAACGATTATGTTTTGATCTAGTAACATAATGATGCACAGACAGATTTGATTCAGTAACACATTAGTAAAATGTTCAGTGAAATCTTAAAACAACTGCTTTTTAACACTCCTAAAGAATAGGAGCTCAGGGTCCCACCTCCTGGGATATATGTGGTGTTTGTTTGAAGTTGGCTGTAACATTTGCTGAAAATGCCACTACAAAACATTCTGTTTTCAAAACACTTATTACAGAAAAGCTGAATATATGTCCTCCCTAGAACAATACTTCTTTTTGTTGTTTTGGTACTGTTTTCAGACTTTAGTGTCAAAATTAAGAAACTATTGAGAAAGGATCAGTCTGTGCCATTTGATAGCAACTCAAGATAATATTTTTTTCACTTTTTAAATTATCTTTTCCAAATTAGAATTTTATAATGTTGCATTAATATGCAAATGATTATTGTGACTATGTGTTTTTCCTCCACTTTAGGATTTGCTTTCCAATGGAAAATTAATAAAGACTCTCTACTGGTTCTAAAACTTTCATCAGCAAGAGCAGATGTTGCTATTGTTTGTTTGGCTGGAGCATTTAGTTTGAAAGATACCATCTGAGTTTGAAAATAAACTTCACTCAATATTGTTTCTGTATAGTCCTATATGGAAGGTATTCTGGCCTCCATTGATTTCTCAAGTAAACCAGAAGAGTTACCATTCTTAGGACAGGAGTTTCAGACAGAAGTCATGCTTTAATTTTCGTGATTACTTTTATATCAAAGTCTAGTCAGCAAGAAAAACTTGTTAGAAGGGCATAAGATGCCAAAGCATTCATAATGGTGCTTTGTATAAATTATGTGGTGTGCTAAAATTTTAGTAATTTTACCTGATTTTTAAAAATCAAACATACAACAAAAACTTTCTGACACTGTTCACATCAATTAGAAGTTCATTTAAATGTCAGAATAACTCAAGAAGTACTATTACTATCCCTGTTTTATAGAGGAAGAATTTACAATGCCATACTGAGGTAATGTCCTTCCTAATCTGTGCTTGCAGCTGCCATACTCTGCTGTCTGAAGTGTCATCAAATACTTCCAGTTTTACCCTATAAATGCTAGCTTCTTGGATGATTGTCAGTTAAGTTTTCCTTAATGGTAAGACCAGAGGCTTCTTATTGGTAGTCTTGATGAAAGCTTCTGAGGGAGAGAAGAAGGCAACACTCAGAAGTCAGTTAGATGTGCCACCCTAAAGACTAGTAGGATGAAAATTCACATTCCACACTTATCTCAACCTTAAGGTTTAAAATTTATACTAAACAATCATTTAAAATCTTATCATAAGATATAAATACTGATTGCAGTAGTTTTATTATCTGACATAAGACAGATTAATAAATGACTTGAATAAATTGTATATGAATGCCATATACCTCGTATAAATGCAAAAAAATGGAACTCTATAGAAAAAAGTGTGGAAGAATGAGTTGTTGAAGCAATTTTTTTGATTGAATTATTTATTGGTACATTTTACATACAGCTCACAATCACACTCAACATTGGGGAATTTGTACCAGTATATGACACGACTTGATTCTCATTTTTACCCATATCCCTACCCAACCCACAACCACCCACCCACTATATACATCTGCTTTCTTTTTCTTTTCAAATCATATTTATTCTTTCCCCTACCACATTCCCTTTGAGTATTTCCTATTTCACAAAATCTGTCATACATTCTAGAACTCATATCTATAGGTTCTCACACCAAAGAAAAGATATAGTATTTACAATTTTAGTATATGTGCTGCCGAAGCGAGCACGATATAGTATTTACATATCTGTGATTTACTTATTTCACTTATTAGTGTGTCCTCAAGGTGTGTCCATTTGCACATAAATGAATGAAACTTCTCATTCTTTATGGAAGAGTAATACTCCATTTTATTTAAAAAAAAAAAAAAACTTCCTTATCCAGTCTGTAATTGATGGGGATCAGGGTTGTTTCCAAGATTGGGCTGTCACAAACTGAGCTGCTACGACCATGGGTGCACATATGTCTTTACAATATGAATCTTTAAATTCCTTCAAGTATATTCCTTGCAGGGGAATGGCATCCACAGTGATCTCCACAATGGTTGCACAAGTCTACACCAACAATGGAGAAGGGTTCCTTTCTCCCTGCAACCTCTCCAGCATTTATTGCTGTTTGATTTCACAATAGCAGCTATTTTTTATGGAGTGAGATGAAATCTCAGTGTTGTTTTCATCTGCATCTCTCGAATGACCGGTGATGTTGAACATTTCTTCATATGCTTTTTGGCTGCTTTTACATCTTTGTCTGAGAAGTATCTGTTCATTTCAGATGCCCATTTTTGAATTGAGTCTTGAAACTTGGGGGGACTGATTTGTTTAAGTTCTTTATATATTCTAGATAGTAGCCCTTTGTCTGACAAACAGCGAGTAAAGATTTTTTTCCCACATTGTTGGTTGTCTTTTAATGGCACCAGTGGTTTCTTTTGCTGTGCAGAAGCTTTTTAGTAGGATGAGATCACGTTTGTTGATTCTTTCTGCTAGTTCTCATGCTATAGAGGTTTTGTCATGAAATGTCTGCCTAAGCCAGTGTCTCCCAAGAGTTCTACCTAACCTGTTTGGCAGCAGGTTTAGTGTTTCTGTTTTAGTGTTTAGGTCTCTAATCCATTGTGATTTTAATTTAGTACTCAGTGAAAGAGATAGGGTTAGCTTTAGTTTGGGGCAGGTTAAAGCCTAATTTTTCTGGCACCATTTGTTAAAGAGGCTGTTTTTCCTCCATTGAGGATGTTTGGCCCCTTTGTCAAAGATGAGTTGGCTTAGTGTATCTGGAGTTGTTTCTGGAGCTTCTAATCTGTTCCACTGGTCCTTGGGTCTTTTACTTTGCCAGTACCATGCAGTTTTTTGTTGTTGTTGTTGTTGTTGTTGTTTGTTTGCTTTTGAGACAGGGTCTCGCTTTGTATTTCAGGCTGGCCCTGAGCTCACTATGTAGCCCAGGCAAGCCTCGAACTCAGCAATCCTCCTGTCTCTGCCTCCCGAGTGCTGGGATTACAGGCATGAGCCACTACACCCGGCTTCGTGCAGTTTTTTTTCACATTAGCTTTATAGTACAGTTTTATGTTAGAGATTGTAATACCCCTTGCCATGTCATGGTTGCTTAGAATTGCTTTTGTTATTCTAGGTCTCTTGTGGTTCCAGATGAATTTTTGGATTGTTTTCTGTAGATCTGTAAACTGTGGTGTTGGGATTTCTATTACAATTGCATTGAATCTATATAGCAGTTGTGAGAGTATACCCATTTTGACGATGATGGTTCGTCCTATCCAGGAGCAAGGGATGTCTTTCCATTTTCTGATATCTTCTTCTATCTCCTTTTTCAGAGTCCTCTAGTTTTCACAATAGAGATCTTTCACCTCCTTTGTTAGATTAATTGCTAGATATATCATTTTTTGGATGCTATTGTGAAAGGGAGTGACTCCCCATTTTCTCTTTTAGTAAGTCTGTTGTTTGTGTATACAAAGGCTGTTTAATTTTGAGCATTGACCTTGTATCCAGCTACTCTACTAAATTTGGCAATTAAATCTATCAGTCTTTTTTTTTTTAGGATCCTCTATATAGAGGATCATATCATTGGCAAATAATGACAGTTTAACTTCTTCCTTATGTATGTTTATTCCCTTTATTTTTGTGTCTTGCTTCATTGCTGTGGCTAATGTTTCCAGCACTATATTTAACAAGAGTGGTGACTATGGATGTCCTTGTCTCATTCCTGATCTTAGTGTAAATGGTTTCAGTTTTTTGCCCATTTAGTATAATGCTGCCTGTTGGTTTCTCATAAATAGCTTGTACTAGTTTGAGATAAAATCCATCTATTCTAATTCTCTGTAGGGTTTTGATCATGAGTGGTTGTTGGATTTTGTCAAGTGCTTTTTCTGCATCTATTGAGATGACCGTATGGTTTTTACCCTTGAGTCTATTAATATAGTGTATTACATTAATTGATTTATTTCTGTTAAAGCAGCCTTGCATCCCTGGGATAAATCCGACTTGATCAGGGTGTATGATTTTCTTGATAACTCTCTGTATTGTTTGACAATATTTTATTGAGGACTTTTGCAGCAATGTTCATTAGAGAGATTGACCTGTAGTTTTCTTTTTTGGTTGGGTCTTTCTCAGCTATTGGGATCAAGGTAATGGTTGCTTCAAGGAATGATTTGGGAGTACTGCTTCCCTTTTGATCTCATTAAAGAGTTTGAGAAGTAATGATGTTAACTCTTCTTTAAAAGTTTTGTATAATTCAGTGGTGAAGACATCAGGACCAGGGCTTTTCTTTGTTGGTAGGTTTCTTATTATATTTTCATTTTCACAGATTGATATCAGATTGTTTAACATTTTTATATCTTCTTCGTTCGGTTTTGGAAGTTCATATGTGTCTAGAAATCTATCCATTTCATCTACATTTTACATCTTTTTGGAGTACAGATTTTGAAAATATGTGTTTATTATCCTTTGGACTTCCACTGGATCTGTGGTGATTTCCCCATTTATATTCCTAATAGCATGTATTTGCGCCTTTTTTTCCCCTTTGTTTGATAAGGTTGGCCTAGGGTCTGTGAATTTTATTTATCCTTTCAAAGAACCAACTCTTCAATTCATTGATTCCTTGTATTGTTCTCTTTGTCTCCATTGCATTAATTTCTGAGGTGATCCTTATAATTTCCTCCTTGTATGAGCTTTGGGTTTGTCTTGCTCCTCTTTTTCTAATAGTTTGAGGTTCATCATTAGATTGTTTATTTGAGTTTGCTCTATTTTCCGGGTGTAGGCATTAACTGCTATGAATTTCCCTTGTACAGCTGCTTTCATTGTGTCCCATAAATTCCTTCATGTTGTACTGAGGTTATCATTTAACTGTAGAAACTGTTTAATTTCTTCTGTGGCCCCTTGGTTGGTCAACAGAGTTGTTCAATTTCCATGTGTTTATGAGGATTTTGGAATTTCTTTAGCCATTCTGTTACAGGTTCAAGGCACTATGGTGTGATAGTGTGCAGGGAATAACTTCATTTTCTTTGCATTTACTTAAATTTGTTCTGTAAACTAGGATGTGGTCTGTTTTGGAGAATGATCCATGAGCAGCTGAGAAGAACGTATATTCTGACTTTGTAGGGTGAAATACTCTGTAGGCATCTATTAAGTCAATTTGTTCAAAAGTTTGGTTTAGCTCAAATAATTCCTTATTGATTCTTTGTCCAGTCAGTCTGTCAATTTGTGACAGTAGGGGATTGAAGTTCCCATTTCTTTATGGATTATGTGTGTTTCCTGTATGCAGCAGATTGTAGGATCTTGCTTCTTGATCCAATCTGCCAGTCTGTGTCTTTTAATTGGCCTGCTGAGTCCATGGACATTAATGGTTATGACTGATACGGACAGACAGCTGCCATATTTTCCTGCTCTTGGCTCTTGCATTCCTTGCTTTCACCCTTTTCCATTCAGTTTCTTGTTTGCCATAGTAAGTTCACTCTGTTGGGTCTCATGGGCTTGTAATTTTCTGTGTTTTTTTCCCAAGATATTCTTTAGAATGTTTTGGAGAGAATCGCTTTTCGGCCTTTTGGCTAAGATCAAATGTAGAATGTTTTGGAGTGCATGTTTCATATTGTGAAGTTTTTCAGGTGTTCTTTGTCATGGAAGTCACCAGTATCTTACTTCCCCATCAGTTCTGAAAGATAGTTTTGCATCAATCTAGGTTGGAGGTTGTTTTCTTGCAATACTTGAAACACATCACTCCAGGCTCTCCTTGTGTTGAAAAGTCTGCTGTGATCCTAATGGGCTTCCCTTTGTAGGTGATTTTTTTTTCCTTTCTCCAACTGCTTTCAGTATTTCATTCTTTTGTTGAGTATCTGAAACCTTGATAATTATATGTCTAGGTGTAGATTTTTTTTCTTTTTTTTTTTCTTTTTGAGACAGGGTCTCGCTTTGTAGTTCAGGCTGGCCCTGAGCTCACTATGGTGCCCAGGCAAGCCGCCGCGAACTCAGCAATCCTCCTGTCTCTGCCTCCCAAGTGCTGGGATTACAGGCGTGAGCCACCACATTCGGCATTGTGATATGCGGTATTGATTGTTGGTGGGTGTGTCTCCATGTCCAGCATTATATGTGGTTACTGGGCATCGAACTCAGGACCTTGTGCTTGTAAGGCAGGCACTGGAACCACTGAGCTAAATCTCTGGCCCAGTTTGCTCATCTT
>PVIC010043676.1:0-15328 GCA_004025085.1 Thryonomys swinderianus
TTAATCTTTTTTTTTGAGACAGGGTCTTGCTTTGTAGTTCAGGTTGGTCCTGAGCTCACTATGTAGCCCAGAAAAGCCTGGAACTCAGCAATCATCCTGCCTCTGCCTCCCGAGTGCTGGGATTACAGCACAAGCCACCATGCCCGGCACTGTGGTATGTGGTTACTGGGATCGCACCAGGGACCTTGCGCTTGCTAGGCAAGTGCAGGAACCATTGAACTAAATTTCCAGCCCTGTTCTACTAATCTTACAATAAAAAGAAAGCTCTTTAACTCTGCTAAAGATGGGTGTCCTGGTAGATTTATTTTTTTCCCATTAAAGTTTCCACAGATTTTTAAATGGAAATCAAAGTAACTTTTACCAAGGGTCGAGTCAGTATTTATGAGAAAAAAAATTCAACCAGATAAAATAGTTTCTGGTAACTAACATGCATTTACCCATTTCTGGAGTACAGATGAAATAAGTTTGACCTGACAGCACTGTGTTCAATACTCATTCCTCTATTAATACAAGTGTCATGATCTTACCTACAGACCTTCCCACTTGTAAACATCACATCATCATTGCACATATCACATCAGCATTCACCAAGATACTTTTCACATGGTAATTTAATAAAAATTGCCCTTTCTGTGATGCTTTGCTAACTAAAATTTTAAAAAACCAAGGTTCTGCTGGTAAGAAACTACAACATATATATTAAAATATAATATTCACATTACTGGGGAACAGATGAGAAAATGATTCAACTGGAAAACTTGAATAAGCTTCCCTTTCCCTCCAACAGTTAGAAACTTAAAGCAAGAGAAAGGAGGTAGCTAAGGACTGTAGTAAAAGATGACAAAAATTAATTTAAAAAGGTCTGTTTATGAGAATGTTTTGAAAAGGGGAGAAATCATGACATATCAACTCTGTGAAGCACAGGTATTTCTAAAAGAATAACAGAAATGAAAAATGCTAAATAGGGACAAAATCATAGGGAATTACTCCAGAATAGCTTCTTAGATGATTACAGATGGTATGTGTGTGTGTGTGGTAAGGAACCTAAATCTTGTTTTAGATTTTAAACATGATTTTAGGAAAACTGTGATATAAACGTTTTAGTGCAGGTAATACCACTTCATGAACAATTTACTGATGTCATGCTGCTTTTTGGAAATTTTTAAAACTTACAAAAGAAAATACTAGTTAAATGATCTGTACATTGAAATAATGAGAACTCAAACTATTAAAGAAACATTAAACTTTCTTTAAACAGAGATTTCAGTTTTAAATGTATTAATTTTGATTTTAAGATGCCATTTTCATAGTTGTCTTCAAGTTTCAATAATTTTTTCAATTCGCTTGAAGACTCTACAATTGGTAGCAAACCTATGGCACACCTGCAGCAGTGGGCTGTATCACTGCAAACTCTTAAAAATTTGCCATCACTGCCCTATACTATCAATGATTGAATCCATAAAAACCCTTCAGATTCTGTAAGTGAGGAAAAATTTTCCCTTGAGCTACTTGAAAAAAAATTTACATTTAAATGATTTTTCTTAGGATTGCCTGAAATGAAATAATAATCTAAATTATTTTGCTGAGGTATAAAGCAGAACCAATCACTTTGAAAACAGTACATTCATAAAACAAACAGATGAAGTAAGACCATATGGATTCATTTTTGCCAAGTAAAAAATATGGCAATTTAGAAGTAAAATTACTTAAATATGAAAACAGGCACCAGAAATGCCATGTTTTATGATAGCTATGGAGTAACTTTAGGGTTACCTCTGAAGGGAAAAGTGTGTTTCTGAAGTATTTCTCTCTGCAAGTAATTCTAAAAAGAAAAATGTTCATTCAGAGCACAGAATTCAGTGCTGAATGATCCTGCCAGCCATTTAATAATCTCACTGACCTAGCAGTCAGTCATTTTAAATTTAATAGCATAAAGTTTGCAAGTACAGGGAGAAATTATTCCACATATTAATAATTTAACTCTGAACAGATTATGAACCAGGTTATTGAACTGAAAATTAAGTTATAATTTTAAACATACAAAGTCTGACTTGTTAGATGTTAACAAAGGAAAAATATTCTTTCACTTTCAAATGTAAATGAAAGGTAATACTAATTCAGTGGTAAACTCAATGGTAAAAATTAAGGTTAAGATGTCTAAATTAACAAATTTACATACAATGGACATAGTACATATGTACAGGCTGCTTAAATATATAAAGGGGCAAAAGTACAGATGTTTGGGAAACGTGGTCTTCAGTGAATGACTATTCATAGTGAATCAGTTATTTCACATTGACGCATACAGTATGTTTTGTGCCTGGCCATTCTTCTGAGAACAAAAACTATATGAAACAGATCATCCTAAGATTGTGTCTGTTTCCCATTGCAGATCACACAATTGGAGAAGAGGACCTTCTCCTCTATTCATTCACCTGAACTCAGCACACCAACCCCCTCCCTAGCCCCTAGAGCAAAGGTGTACAAACCAGAGGAAGAAATGAGGATAATAAAGACCCATGGGCTTCCCTGGAAATTTCTAAAATTCAGGCCAGGAAACTTGACTGCAAAACCTGCCTTGAGTTCTGCACCTCAGTTGTTTCTCCTTCTTTTCATTTCCTGCCATTTTCCATTCTACTGGCATGAACCTGCTCATAGTACTCCTTCATCTTTTGAACTTTATTAGACTTTGCTCTTTTTTCACACCACGGAGTGCAACAATAGTTTGTTCGTAAGTGCACAAGAACCTGGAAACCAGGACCACATCACCACGGAAACATCTTGGTGAGCCGGAGGTAAAGGGACGCATGGAGACCGCAGCAATCCTGACTCTGGTAAGCTCAACAAAATGACTTTTCATTGTTTTCTTTCTTCCCCTTCCTTGTCTCAAATCCTTTTTTTCTGATATCAGGTATCAGGGAGAGTGGAGGTGTCTGGTGCACCCCACCATGGGGGTGGGCATGTGCTCAACAGGCCTGCCGGAAGGGCATAGCTCCACCCTTTGAGCTGTCTGCCACCAGCTCCCTGGGTTGTAGAGCCGCTTACCACTCCCGCGAATAGATATTTGTGACCCTGGAGGCTGTCCGGGTTGCTTCTCTAATGCTAGCTCTCTTCCTCCTTCCATCTTACTTGGTCCCACTATTACGATAATTTTGGCCTCATCTCCCTACCTAAATCGATGTGTAGACTGTAACTGCTAACTGACTTTTCATTAGAAAACTTACCTTTGCCAGGAAACTCTTAGCTTTGTCTGGAATGAGCTAGTAAAAATGTAGGAGAGTTGGGGAGCGAAAGGGGCTGGGTAGGGAAGAGGGTACTACAGAGCCTTAAGTTTATTTTTATTTTTTCTGGTACTAGGGCTCAAACTCAGGACCTTGCACTTGCCAGGCAGGTATGGTTACACTGAGCTAAATCTTCAGTATCAGGCTCAAGTTTTAAAGCTAGTCCTAAATGGTGGCATTGAGTTTCAAAATCTTACCTCTCAGGCTAATGTAAGACAGATGGTCTTCCCAGTTTTTTGGGCTCTTCTCCCTAGGAATTTGTTCTATTCCCAGTTCTTAGACTGGCACCTATCAGATTCCTAACCCATAGTTTCCTCAGCTCTTGTGAGTAAGCAAGCTTGAACTGCTCTACTTGGAATAGTTGAGGAAAACCTTATTGGTACTCAATGGTCCTATTCTCACAATGGTTCATGAATAAAGAATAGCTGTCAAACCGGGCAAGGTGGCACCCACCTGTAAGTAATCCCAGCCCTTGGGGAAGGAAGATCACCAGGAGTTTTTGAGGCCAAACTGGACTCCAGAACGAGTTTAACAACAGTCTAAACTGCACAGGGAGTCCCTGCCTCAAAAAAAAATTGTCAAATTACCTTTGTCAGTCAGGAACTCCAAGACGCACCTGATCAAAATTGACCGGAGTTTTATTGAAGGAAGCACTTACTGCCCCTTCTTGGAAATACTGTGACATTTGGTGGCTTTACAATTAGCTAGTTATCCAGCCAGTAGGAAACTCCAGCTCTAGATACCCTGTCCAAGAGATCCAAAGGTTCAACAAGAAAATGGTATCATTGTAACTATGGACATGGAGGCAAGCCTTCTCCATACTGGGGATCTTATTCAATTCTAACATCTTGTCAGGGGAAGTTATCCTCAGTTGTTGTGGGGCTTGAAAGATTGTACAGGTTAATTTTCTTTACCCTCACTTTGAAACGCCAATGGCTTTCATTTTCCGAGCTGCCTTCGTGGTAGCACCACAGTGGCCCTCTACCAGTAAATGGATGGGCTATACTCTTCTAACTTGGTCAAGGACACTCTATCACCTGTGGCAACTTATGCCCTAATGGCCAGGGACCTGGCAAGGCCAGCTCCACTGGGCCTAACCTTCTGCCAGAAGTTGAAGCATGATATGATGGCACCTTGGGGAAGGCTGTCAAGGTCACTCTCATAATCACTCAGCTTAAGGACATTAATCTATATCCACACAGAAGGCAGTAGCCTCTTAAAAAGAGAAGCTAGCCAGGGGCTAAATCCCATTATTGATATATTTTTGGGCAGAGTTTGCTGGTGCCATACCTGTCCTCATGCCATAGAGTCAAGCCATTGAGAGAATATCACCAAATTCAGGTGCATTGAGGAGGCAGTGATGCCTACGCAGCTCCCTAACGGCAGGTCCAAGCGGTGACACACACTAACTTGTTTTTTGACCTTGACCTCAAGAATGCCTTGCTTTCTGTTTCCATAGACTAGCGCAACACTTGTTAGATTCACAAATCAAACCACCCGACACACCAGGAAACACCACAAACCTCATATACCAATGAACTACTGAAGGGCCTCAAATTTCTTTTAAAAAAATAAGACAACCAATATGCTGAGTCAGATAAACAAATCATTTTATTACCCCTAAATAAAAGGAAAAAATCAGCCCTATCTTGGAAATAGGGTCCTCTCTGCATGTCCTGTGTAGCTAGTTTTGCTATTTTTGCTTATCACAAAACTACTAGTAAAGATAATTTTTTCAGATTCAGACACTTTTCTTCATGAGTGGCACTAATACCTACTCTTGTCTTATGGCAAAACACAAGAACATGTACCCTTGTTTATCTGGCCCCCAAAATTAATACCCTTTATTAATGTTTCTCATAGCCTTACTGTTTGGACCATGCATATTTAATCTTTTAGTCATGTTTGTTTCTTCTTAACAACCTTTAAACTACTGCTGATGGCCTTAGGCAAGAACTAAAGCTCATGTCCACACCTATGGCTCGTGAAGAAATCCTTGGAGGAGTACAGCTCCCTTAGGACTCTAGATCTGGCAGGGGAAGAGCTCCTCGGTCTCCAGGGAGTCACACTTATGAGCACATGAGGCTTTACAGGGAGACATATAGATATAAACCATAGTATTCTGCCCTTGACCTTGAAAAGACTAATGTCCATCCTTTTATACAAAAATGCATTTAGTCCACATCTAGGAATTGCCAAAGTCTTAACAGTTTTAGCAAGTCCAAAGTCTTCCTGAGATTTATGGCAAAGTCTTAGCTGTGAACTTCTGTCAAAATACTAAAGATAGTTAAACACTTCCAACATACAATGGTATAGGGTGAGCATTCCCATTCCAAACTGTAGAAATAGGGGGACAGAAAGAAATGGGATCAAAGCCAGACCAAAATCCAGCATAAAAACATTAAATCCCACAGTTTCATGTCCAACATCCAGGGCAATCTGTGGCAAGACGTAAATTCCAATGGCTTCTTTCTTGAGCTGACTTTGCTGACTCCTTGCAGCTTACCTTAGACAGCCCATGTTTCTGGATTTTCTAACACCTTGAAGTATCCACTGCACTGACTTCATGCTCACATTGAACTCTGCTCTCTTGGGGTATACTGTCTCAGAGCCTTCTGAAATCTGGGGAAGCCGCCTTGAACCAACAACATGGATGACAGACACCAAGGTCTGTGAAGAGCTGGAGCAGTAGCTGAGCCCTTTTGCATTTGTCAGTAGTTACAGAGGCTTCTCACAGCAGAGATGGCTGAACACTGTGAACAAGCCCCAGGAAATCAGTTCCAGTTCTCTAGGCTACAGCCATTCTGGATAACAGTATTCTGAGTCTCTCTTCTCAGAGCAGTCTTTCCAACTGTGAGCCTGCAAAGGATGGAGTCCTGGTTCTCATGATCTCATGATGCCCTCAGACCACTTTTCTATTGTCCTCTTCTAAAGTATGCAGTTTCCTTCTAATGCTAAACTTTTCAGAAACCACACAGCTTTTTACATTATTTAGCTAGGCAATTTGCTCTTGATTCTCCATGTGGGAGCTGGTTAGCAGCCTCAACAGCATCATGTCACAAGTGCAAGCATTAGACTGCCTCAGAACATCCTCCATCAGGTTAATTAGTCTGCCAATCTTTTTTTTTTTTGAGACAGGGTCTCACTTTGTAGTTCAGGCTGGCCCTGTGCTCACTGTGTAGCCCAGGCAAACCGCGGTAAACTCAGCAATCCTCCTGTCTCTGCCTCCCAAGTGCTGGAATTACAGGCGTGAGCCACCACGCCCGGCACTGTGGTATGTGGTATTGATTGCTGGTGGGCGTGAGTCACCACACCCAGCATTCTATGTGGTTACTGGGATTGAACCCAGGACCTTGCCCTTGCAAGGCAGGCACCGGAACCACTGAGCTAATCTCCGGCCCTAGTCTGCCAATCTTAATCTCAGTCTCCAGCAGTCTCAGGACAGAATGAAACACAAACAAATTTTCTGTCAGAATATAACACATATAACTTGGAGTCTAATGCCAATGCAATCCTTGTGCACAGTGGAAACTGTGGGGCCTAGTCTTTACCAGCTGCATTTTTACAGCATTGTGGTCTTCTGTGCTGTGACTACAATCTCCCATGAAGTTTGCCTTACTGTAGTGGATGGCTATTTCAGCCAGCACCTCCAAATCTTTCCAAACGTCTCCCACAAACCAGTTCCAAAGGTTCTTGAACAACATGGTCAGGTGGGATCACAGCAATGACCCCACCTCTGGCATGAAAATCTGTTTTGTTATTTTCTCATTGCTGAGACAAAATACTGACAATTACAACTAACTGGAGGAAAGATTTATTTTGGTTCCCAGTTTGCAGAGGTTTCAGTCCATAGTCAGCTGGCTCCAATGCAGGGTGGAATGGCAGAGGGAGAAAGAATTCATCAATCAGCAGTCAGAAGGCAGGGGGAAAAGTTAAGAAAGGAGGAGGGATGATATAGACCGTCCCACACCCCAGCAACCCCCTCCTCCAAAAAGGTTTCACCTTCCAAATCACATTCAGCTATAGGCTGATCAGTGGACTAATCCACCGGCAACCATCACATAATTTTTACCATAATCCAACTGCTTTGCAAAACCCACCTATGAACACATGAGGCATTAGAGGCCACAGAGATATAAACCATAACAGGAATCAAGTATGATGGCTTGGAATGTTTGCACATAGCCTATAGTCAAAAAAGGTTGACCATTTCTCATTATGAACTTTATTTCTATAATATTAAAAAAGTAAAGTTGAAAAATTGACCACAGAAGTCACTAAGAGAAGGTCTTATCTTACCTTGTGCTTGATGATGCAGTTCATACATGGATGATTTTAGTGTAGGTCACAGAAAAATTAATTTCAACTGCCAAGGTAATTTAGTTGCCAATAAAAAATTATCTAATCACCAATGGGGAAAATTAGAAGTTGTAGGCATTGTACTTAAGCCACAAAGTATGCTTCTTTACAGATGAAATAAAAGTTTGGTCTTCTGTATATGGCTGGGGTGTGTCAGAGGGTTAATTTCATTGTAAATAAGTGGGCTGAGTAAAAGGAAGTTTGCAAAGGCAGGTGTACAGCAGTTGAGTTGCTTCACTTTCAGAGGAATAAAGTAAATAAATGTCCTGGACTTTATTCAGTTCTGGGCATCCTGCCATCCGGGAAGGGTGTGTAATTACTGAATCTAAGACAGCCATGTGAAAATGAACTAATATCCATAAGACAGTTGGAGTCCAAATTTCCTTTTTTTTGATCTTTAAAAATTAAAGATCTCTGTTTCTCATTTCAGTCTTTTCTATTTAAATGTCATTTAAATTCATATGGACACAATGAAGTAGAAATGTAATTTCCATAAAAGCCAAAAAAATACCTTGAAAGGTGGAATTTTTTTTGAGAGCCTCATAAATGAGCAACATTTCAATTTACACTCATCAAAGGTAAAAGCAATGTCTAATTTAATACTTCACTAAAGAAAGAGGAGTGCACAAAAAATTATCAAATTGCCGGGCATGGTGGCACACGCCTGTAATCCCAGCACTCAGGAGGCAGAGATAGGAAGATTGCTGAGTTTGAAACTTGCCTAGGCTACACAGTGAGCTCAGAGCCAGCCTGAACTACAAAGCGAGACCCTGTCTCAAAAAAAAAAAAAAAAAATCAAGTTGTACCAAATCTATTCTTTGCTTATCACTTTATGCTAACTGGATTAGCCTTAACTTTAAATCTAGATTCTAAGTATTTTATGTCATGAACTCAAAGGAAGAGAAAATGGTTCACAGAACAATAGAATGGAAGTTAGAGAGCTTAAGGAACATAGCCAAATTCACATGGAGATCTCAATTACTCAAACAACATTATGACAGGAAATAAAAAAGTTTAATCAGTACCAGGTGTGCCATTTTACAGAAAACAATTTGCACCCTATATAGAACTATGAAAAACTCTTGTTATTCCTCTGCATAATTGGCCATACAACCTGGAGACTATATTCTATCATTTATACAAATTCAATGTACTTTACCAATAGATAATACCCTACCATGGCAATTGGCTCATTATTTCCTTCTGCCAATAAAATAAGTCCTCGGACGCATCTGGCAAAGTTGTAGAAGGCAGGAGTAAAGTTTTGGGTTAGCAGCCAGTGTCTTACCAACTTCCAATTCCTCTGCAGCCAAGGGTGTGCTGTGTATCCCACGGATGAATCAATCATTTTAGTCTCAGGTTTTCACTGTAAGAGGCAGAGCCCCCGGAAAGCTCCACTTTTGAACATCTGTTTTTACATAATTACTACATGTAAGATATTAAGTTAGGCACTCACCAGTATCAAATTTTCTAGAATCTCAAAGTATCAGGATATAAAACATTACTCCTGTCCTATATATGTATTCATCTTTGAACCCAGACCCCCCCCCACCACCATACCACCACCAGGTCAGGAGACCTAACTCAGGGAGCCCTGAGCTACATCCTCAGCTCATACTCTCTCTCCTCTCTATATTTTCCTTCCTTCCCTCCCTCCCTCCCTTCCTTTTCTTTTGTCCCTATTCTCTTTTGTGACAGGGTCTTATTCAGTTGCCCAGGCTGACCTCAAACTCATGGTCTTCATCTCAGCTTACAGATTACACACACATGTGCTACATAGCCTCCAGGGATCTTATTAGGAAATGAGTTACAAAGGAGAAGTGGCCAAATGATGATCCTAATTAAAGCAAGTTGGTGGCTGGAGTTCAGTGGGCAGTTCTTGTAATTTCAGATTCAAATCCAAGGATCTTCTTACTTTATTTCCATAGTTTGACTTTTTATTTCTGTTAAAGCATACTTCTTAAGATTTCTTTAGAAAAAAAAAAGATTTCTTTTGCAGTTACTTATTTCAAACTCTCTTTGTGATACTGGTGGACATCCCCATTATAGTAACATCCTTTTATTCTCTGCATGTAACTGTTGCTAACTTGGACAGCTGGGACACTACATACAGACACCCTTCCTTCTGCACACCAGTTAAACACCTAGAGACACTGAAGTTGCTGAATGAGGACTGTCCTTTGGGATCAGCAAAGCTGATACTGTACCATACTCCCCCCCGACCCTGGTACCGGAGATCGAACTTGGGCCCTTGTGCATCCAAGGTTGGCATGGTACCACTCAACCCAGCAAAGCTGATACCATCACTCCATGGCTGTCAATGTGGCAAGGCAGTAAGCTTTGTATTTTTTTAAGCAACTATGCACCTCAGCTAAGAGTATTGCCCTTTTTATATACCACATTATTAATATTAACTATTCTATTAGAGTATCAATGTAGGTTAAGGAGTTCACTCTAGTATTTTAACCCAAACACAAGGTTAACCATAATTAGCTTTCTTTCTTTTTTTGGAGGTGGGTAATAGGGATCAAACTCAGGCCCTTGTGCTTCCAAGTCAGGTATGGTACTACTTAAGCTAAATCCCTGGCCCTCAGTAATTAGATTTATTATGTACATATAACTTTTTGGTGCTCTATCCCACTCCCCAGATGATAAGGAATGATATATTTCAGGAGATTTTAAGAATTTTTAAATTCCAACTATAGTGTATGTTATCTTGTATACTGCTAACTGGGGTTAGCTATTTAAAACTGGGTAGGCATCTTTGAACAAGAGATAGAAATGGTGTCCTGGGTTGGGAAGATTAAAGTGAAGAGTATCAAGAACTGACAATTTTTAAAAGAAATTAAGTATGGAAACTGCACACATGCAGTAAAGGATTCAGTCTTCTAAGTATAGAACAGAGGCAAAGACTAGAACACATCTGGGAATCCGTGCAGGCAAGTAACATAAATGCTTAGATGTTTGCTATATGAAGAATCTTTGTTAGCTCCTACAAAATATTCACTCAAATACTGTTTATTCCAAAAGATAAAAGTTTAAAGTCTCTGAAGTCTTCAAGAAACTACTATTCTAAAAATTATAACAAGTGTTCATATTTTCTTCTACCTGTTGGGTTATCTGATCTCAAGGTACAAATACAAGTCCCCTTCGCTATATTTACTCATACAGTTTCTACTTTTAAATTGGTTCTAGGCATTTTCATGCATTTACCATCATATTTCATCATAACACAGTTTGTACTAAGAGCCTCAAGTAAATCAAAGGTGTTCATGTTACAGCTCCTTGGGTCTATCCTCCACCTACAGAGGGCTCAAGGAAGAGTCCTTCTTTGTTTCCTAGCAGTGACAGATGCTTAGATATTCCAGAGTTTGGTGAAAGATGAAAACCGTATTGCCTTCATTTTCCTTGTGTCTTTCTGAGCTTATGGAATATTTAAAAACTTCGAATTTCAATGCAAAACAATATTTTGACATTTTACTACTAGAATAAGTTGTGAAATTATTTCTCTTAAAAACACAGCTCTAATAGTTCTGTAAAATATGTATGAAATAATCTATTCATACCACTTTCTAGTTTAAGGTACAGAAAAATAACAAAGTATTATTTTCTTTGACACTGTCATCTTCAGTCATTTTAGCTGTTGATATTGATTTAAAAGAATATCCTAGAAAACATGCAGCATTTAGTTGCATCTTTCTTCAGATATCAGGATTTTAAAAAAATTAGATTATCTCAGCCGAGTAATTTTTATGAGACATAATTTTCTCGATTAAAACTGTCAATACAGCTTAAGAACCTTAAGAAATTAAATTCTAGAATTGCAATTTCTCTAAACACCGCAGAGAAGACCTAATTTGGAAAGTTATTTAGGCTTAAAGGATATTAGTACCTTAAAAATAAACATAAACGTGACACTGAAGCAAACCAGCACAGTTTGACAAGTTTTAGAACATTAGCTCACAAAATGAATATAGCTGGATTCAGACAAACACACAAATACAGCTTTGATCCAAAAGTCACAGAGACAACCCTGCTACCTAGGACTGAAATGCTCAAAATACTGAAGGCAACTACAAGCCTCAGGATGCTAGAGCCCTGACAGAACGTCAGCATTGTGAGGCATGCTTTACAAGCTCTGGTGCATGCACACACGCTGCGATGTGGGGGAGACAGAGACACCGGTCACCATCGATATTGTCCTTACTTGCAGACGCACAAGTATCCTGCATGTTCCGATTCTGACTGGCA
The DNA here is from genome assembly GCA_004025085.1 of Thryonomys swinderianus. NCBI lineage: Eukaryota > Metazoa > Chordata > Mammalia > Rodentia > Thryonomyidae > Thryonomys > Thryonomys swinderianus. The sequence goes on from PVIC010043676.1 coordinate 11,892, forward strand.
CCTGGAGCAGCTCTACATGCCAGTCATCCCAATGTACTCAGGGATGTAAACACCTTATAATTAGAAAATGTGAAGGCGTCAAGGGCGTTCAGACAAATTTAAAACACATCAAAGATTAATTTTTAAAGTCAATGAAGAAATAATTCATTGTAAATTTCAATGAAAGGATGTACCTGCTCCTTCACGGAAGCTAGAATAGTGGTGGCTGTGGTCTCGGGTTCCATGCCTGGGCCAGTGGAGGCAGCTTCCTGGTGGATCTGTGGTTGCCCCTCCTCCACCAGTGAGGCTTGCTCAGGAGCTGGCATTCCTCCTGCAATCAAGCAGGCAAAGGGTTAACACTTTCTCCAAGCTCCTGCAGAGGCTGAGGATTTGCAGAGGGCTCCCACAACTACAGGAGGCTTCTGTGGGAGGCACCCCAACTCTAAGCTATTTGATTTCTGAAAGGCAACAATATCTAGGGCCACAAGGACAGCTAGCACTACAAAGACTAAAATAACAATGAAATATAAAAAATACTTAGACAATATCAAACAACATCATAGTAGAAAATGACACTACAAATATTGGAGAGGAGGACTCTTCATTTAAAAAAAAACTAAGAATAGTAAGTTGTCAGAATCTAATTGAATAGTTTTTCTAAACAGATAATAAATATAATTAACTTATCATGAAATTATATAATAAACATTCCAGGTAGCTACAGAAATCTAGTTTTCAGAGAAGTATGTACACACACACACACACACACACACACAAACATGCAGGAACACTAACAGGAGAAAGAATGTTTTTATTAATCACAGAAGCAGCTTGCAGAATAGCAAACAAAACAAAAGATTAAAATTCAAAAAAGGCTTAAAGAGAGCACACAGAATTCTGAAATACTTTAAAGACATGCATGCCTCAGTAACTAGCAATAAGGACACTCTTGGTGGGGTCTTATGGCTAACTAGGTCTCCTTAGCAGCACATGATTATCCACAGATGACAATGGGTAGGAAGACAGCATTGAAAAGAGATCTATTTTTAAGATCCACAGCTTGAGACAGGATAGGTTCTTAGCAGGAAACTGTGTGTCTCAGTTATCTAAGATAACACTCTTTGCAAGGAGATTTATTGACTTGATAATAAAATGTTACAATTTTGAAAAATACCAAGAAAAAAGTCAACATAAAATGCTGTCAGTATTTTAACAACTTGTTTATATGTCAGTCTCCTTGAGATCCTAAGAGCCTATACCACAACACAAAACTAATCTAATGCTGGGATATGTAATAGGTACTCAATTAATCTTTGTTAAATGCATCAACATATGAATGATGGGTGACATCTTTTCATTACATCATTCCAGTCACCTGGTAAATCCCACCAAGTCACAGGATATCCAAAAGACTTTATCTGCTTAATTTGCTACACTTTACACTTAAAGACATCTGAGACCCTAAATAATCTTCTCAGTGTTCTTCATAGTTCTTCCTAAAAACTACTCAACTTTATTTCAATTTCTTACTAATTAATATCTAAGGTCTTCAAGTTCTATAGTTTTATGTAGGACTTTTTTTTTCCTCATTCCCTCCAATTTCAATGTCAGTCCATTAACCATTTTCAAAATCCTAAGAGGGGGTGCACATGCTACCTGTGTTCCCATCCCATTCCTCATACGCCTGACTTCCAGTTAGTGGAAAAGGTTTTGGTTTCAGATTTTTACTGTTGGTCATTTTATTTGTGCCGTATTAATAGGCATAAATGGAGAATGGACCTGATAGTTTTATCTATGCACTGTTCCCTGACTACAGTCCCTAAGTTCTCATGCCTGCTCTAGTAGGTGAATTCTTTAACCACCAATTTCACAGAGCAGAAAGACAAACTGAACCCTAAAGTGCAAGAAGAAAGAGCTTCCTGAGTAGGAATGGTAGGAGGAACTTCAAGTTTGGAGTAAGTTTAGGATAAAAATGTAGGTGCTCTGGCTAGGGGTGATGGTGCACATCTGTAACTATAGCTCTGGGAGGCTGAGACAGGAGGACTGTTGTGAGTACAAGGCCAGCCTGGGCTACACAGTGAGACCCTATCTAAAAAAACAAACAAAATCTAGGTGTCCTGGAACAACACTGTTCTTAGCTTGTTCTTTACTAATTAAAATGGCCTTAATAACTTTACACAACAAAATGGAATAGTTCTATGACAATCTTTTTAGTTTAAGAGGTATGTTCACTGAGATGTAAAACACTTAAAATATCTGCTGAAAAAAATTTCTCTGTATTTATCAAATACTTATTAAAGACAAGGTAAGAGATCTAGAAAGAAAAAAAAAACTATTACAGATAATCCAAGATGAGCATTTAAGGAAAATAAAGATATAAAAGTTTTCTATGTCACTGGAAAAAATCATGCACTTTAAAATTACCAGATAGTTGCAAAGAAGAGGAATGTTACTACGCAACAGGGAGACAATGCTCAAAGCCGAAAATTTGAGATGTCAAGAGTGTATCATGAAACAAGCAATGTGTGAGAAGAAAAAGCCCAGTGCAAAAAACGAGAAAAGGATAAACAGAAATGTCTTTGGGAAAGGTTCATCCTAATAGGAAGAGTCACACTGTTTAAAGACGTAGGGTTGCATTACTACAACCACATCACTGTACCACTCTTTCCACTGTATTTACGAGAGAACCTCAATGATCAATAAAATGACATGAGTGCTGAGTCCCACTGTGGCCATGTACTACACAGGATGACAGAGGACTCGGGCACAAGGCATTGAGTATGGCTCGCTACCTAGCTGATGCAGCAAAATAGGAACCAGATCAGGTGCAGCAAGATGAAAATGGTGACATGACAATACTAAATTCAGAGAAAAGAGATTCGAACAAGTATAGATTTGTAAAGGAATCTTCTGTAATGTTAAAAAAAAAAGCAGGGAAGGATATTTTCATAGGTTGGAATGCTGCATTATTCTGATTCCTGCACAGTGGAATGTTTGCATTACAGAAAGCTCTAAAAGATTCAATGTCACTGGACCAGGATGAATCACAAGAGATCATAAACACTAGGTGAAGAGTGAAGACAATGGTACTGGGAGTGAGACACTCATTTGCTCATCTCTGAAGTCATCCCAAATAGTTACCACACCAACGGCAACGGAGGGAGACCACAGACAGACAAGTGATAAGCCCATTAAGGTTTCCTCTCCGTTTTTTCTTATAGTTCTTATGTGGAGAGCCAAAGGGCAACCGCGCCCAACAATGGCGCTGAGGATTAGGCATTGCCTGATCAGCTGGCTTGCTTCCATGATACGGCCGCACGACCCCGCAGAGAGATGCAACCACGGAGCACGGGTTTGAGCCTTATTGTTATTACCACCACCACCTGTATAGGCGCTTGTATATCTTCCCATGGGGGCCCTCCCACCGAGCACGGGTGATGTCGATCAAGGCCTGTGAT
>PVIC010043677.1:0-15317 GCA_004025085.1 Thryonomys swinderianus
CAGAAAGTATCTGATGTAAATTTGTTAAGCATGTGAACAATTGACTCTCATTCATTATACTGAAAGTTCCTAAAATGCAGGACCATATGGACATGGTGATCAGCTCAGAGAACATAGGAGATGGATATTTGTAGAATAGATGTGTGACCCTTGATCATGGTACACCAACTTGAATGGGTTAAGAAACATCTAAAAGATAAATGGAGAATGGAACATGTGTGGATGACTGATACGTAAGCCAGCAAACTGATGGGAGAAGACCCACCTTGGTTGTGACTGGCACCAGCCAGTAGGCTTGTAGTCTGGATGGGATTAGGAGGAAGAAGGAAGTGCTGACATTTAGGAAGAGCTTATCTTCACTGTTGGTTTGGAAATTAGTCTCCATTTCTTCAGCTTTCCAATGCAGACTCATACCTGTGACTGTCCAGGGAACTTCTAGGCTTTTAACCTTGAGGTGCTGCATCCTTGATACCTCTGTTCTATGGCTTTCATCTTCTTGGGCTGAGCAGCTTATCCTCCTGCTCTCCAGTGTGCAGATGACTATCATGAACTCTTTTGCCTCTGGTCCCACTGATGGCCATTGTGGACTCTCTACTTCTTATCCTATAAGCCTACCAAAATAAATTCCCAAGCATAATTACACATAGATTCCCTATTGATTCCAATCCTCTAGAGAACCCTAACTAAAACAGGATGAATGAATGTTTGGAAACCTTCTGGCTGTTGCCCTGGGCCTCTCTGCCATCAGTGTATCAGGTGGACAGGCTGGCACCAGGAAGGTGCAGGCCAGTTTCTCCTCCTGTTGCTACTACACCTGCCTCCTGGGAGTTTCTCACATGAGTCATCGGCACCAATAACACCTCCCTCCAGCTCACTCCTGCTGGGATGCTCAGCTATGGCTTGCTGTAGTTCTATAAAGTGAAGCCACTTTCTGGGATACTTGGCAGTGGAAATGGCCATTAAAGTTGAACATGACTATCAGAGGAAAGGAGTGAGAGTGGGAATCTCAGATGCCACCGTCAAGCCGCCTGTCAGCACTGGCCAACTGGTCTCCCAGACTGCGCTGTCCTGAGTCAGGGTCAGTGATCTGCCCAGACAGGCAGGGCTCTGGTGTTCTGTGGGCCTGTCAGCTGAAACCCAGAGGTGAGGCTGGTGTCATTTGGAAATCAGGGCATGACAAGTGCAGCCAGATAAAGATAAGAGGATGAAGAGGGGGTGCTGGATGGGGGGCTGTCCAGTGGGGCCCTTGCCCCCAGGGTCTCATGCAGAAAGGAAGCAGCCCCTGTTCTGTTCCGTGTCAACCTAACTGTCACTGGATCATCGGCAAGATTTCAATCAGATAAACGCCCCTTTGGGAAGCTGGAATGCCTTGGCAGACAATTTTAGGCCTTGATTTGATTGATAAATCCTTTGTGACAGGAGGGGATGAAAGAGGCCCCCGGTTTGGTACATATAAATAGGAAATTAGCTGGCAAAGTTGTCAAAGATAATTAACTTTCCGATTCTGCGGGTCTATTCAGGTTGACATCCTGAAATTATTTAGAAATGCACATGTCAACTCTCTGACAGAATTTGGGGCTGATCAGATAAACAGATTTGGAGATGCTTGATTGTAAAGTGATGTAAGCGCTTAGCTGGTGTTTTATCACTGCGTGCCTGCTGCAGGGAGAAGGGTTTGTTAAGTGAGTGGGGCATAGGGTGGGGAGGTGGAGCTTCCTTTGCTATCCGTGAGGAGAAGTTCCTAACCCTCAACTCAACTGTGATTGACCTTGGGTTCAATCCCTGGATTTGCTTGCTAGGCTCTGCCTTCCGGAGGAAGGGGCATATTCAGGGATCCAGCCACAGGTGTGTCTTCCCCTCTAGCAAGCTCCATTTCAGTGAGGCCACTGCAGTGTGAGGAAGCATCCAGAATTGCTACAAATTTGAGTAAATCACCAGATTTGAATTTGGGGACATCACATGCTTTTAAGAGGAAGGGAGACTTCTTGGGCAATTCTACCTTATTATGAACTGTCTCTTTGAAAAGAAGCTCGGTCTAAAGCCACAATTCTTCCATCAGAGAAGCATCTTTCCTCCAAGTGATGATAAGGGATGAGATTCAGCCTTTGGTGAGCAGTAGGACACCAAGATGTGTAACTGGCTCACTTTAATCTTGACTTCCATAAGAGGTGTGCCTTTCCCATGTGGCTGATGTGAAAACATACTTAGGTTAAGTCAGTTATTCAAGGTGACCCAGCCATTAACAAGGTGAAATTCATTTTTAGGCTTAGGTTAGATTGGTTTCTTCTCTCACTGCCTTCCAATTATTGGCCTCATAGATTCTTAGAAGAGAGTTTGGGGATCATCAAGTTCAAGATCCAGCAACTCAAGATCCCTGGGCTAAATCCAGCCCGCACCTGTTTTTGTGTTTTATGAACAAAGAGCAAATATTTTTGCATTTTGAAATAGCTGGGAAATGAGCCAATGGAAAAACTTCATAGTATGATCATAATGTATTCCTAAAATGTACCAATAAACTCAATTTATTGAAAAATAACTACATGAAATTCAGATTTGAATGTCCATCAATAAAGTTGTATCAGAACAGAGCTTCACTCATTCATGTATTATGGATAACTACTTTTGTGCCCCTGTGTAGGGTTTGTAGCTGTGACACAGACTCCAAAGTCTTCAGAACTGAAAGTATTTATAATCCAGTCTGTATGAAGTGCATTTTCTACTTCTAGGCTTAGTTCTGTGTCTCAATAAATACATATTCTTTGACTCTGAGCACAATAAGCAGTGGTTGAAACTCATCAAGTATTATTGATTATTGAATTTAGACTATTAACTACTCAAGGTGAATGCTATTAATTATTCTATCATACAGGTGGGGAAACAGATTAAGAAAGGTTCAGGAAACTGGTCAGGCCACATCTGATAGCAAATCATGGCCATGTCTTTCTGACCTTAAACTCAAGGCACATGTTCCAGATGTCTTCCCTGTACTGCCCTGTTGCTATGATGTAATATTATCAGGATGTGGTTTCTCTGGGCTAGGTTTCTGTGACACAGTAATGATTACCAGGGCTGGAGAGAAAATGATATTCAGGAATATCTATGTCCTAGTCTACATGTAAAATGTACTTTGGAGACATGATTACGGATCTTGAAATAGAGGGATGATTTTGAATTACCTAGGTTGAGCCTAAAAGTCTTTATAGGGTGGAGACAAGAAAGTAAAAGAGAAAGAGATGAGATACAACAAACAGAAGTTGGAGTGGTTTGGAGCCACAAGTCAAGGAGCTCTGGTTTCTAGAAGTTGGAAAAGGTGGAAATGCCAGAGACCACCAGAACGGTAGGAGAATAAATCTGTATTGCTTTAAACAATTAAATTGTGACCATTTATCATAACAACCATAGGAAACTTACTCAGACACCAAGTATTTATCTTTAAGCTATTTAGGATCTGGAAAGAGACCCATCCACAACCAAGAGAGCTTTCAAGGGGACACCTTGGTATAGGTGTTAAAAAACAAGGTGGAACCACATATTGGAAACATCATCAACTCCAAAGCCCCCTAAAGAGAAAATGGGGACTTGCAAAATAGAACCATGGCCTAAATGAGGTCCCTTCTTTATTCCAGTTTCCAGGGCTGGCTGTGGGCAATTTCTAGGAGCAGATACAGACTGCAAGGCAATAGGAAGCAAGAACAAGAGGCAGTGTTCTTCCAGAGCTGTCATGTTCATCTTCAAAGGCTGAGTTCTAGCTTCCTGCCTGTAATACACAGCTGACATTGTGCCCCTTGCTGAATTTGTTGCTCCTGGTCATTAAAGAGCTGGACTTTTGCAGGGGAGAAATCATGGTCTTGCCTGCATTTTATTAGTATTGTGACCATTTGCAAATTAATTTGGAAGGCAATATAATTTTCCTCTTGTATAGAATTCAGTTTTGATTACTGCCATGCCACTAAAGTGCCAGCTTTCATGAAGGCTCTTATTATGAAAAATTAAGATACCTTTCTCATCCAAATAAAATAACTGTATGGTATTGGATGCAATCGAATTAAAAAAATCATTTAATCCAGGGAACATAATTATTTGAATGAAACTGGAGAAGAGAAACTCAGTCTAAGGCTTGAATGTTGACATGAAATTTTGAAGGTTATTTTCACTCATCACTGACTTTTAACAGCCCTTTGTAGAAAATAATTTGAAGCACAAACCTTGTTAATGTGATATTGGTTGTTTAAAAATCATGTTGGAACTCAAGCAGGAGACACAGTTGGAGGGGCCCAACATGGGAACATGGAACCACAAAGCTGACTTGACTTTCATTCTTTTTTTTGAGACAGGGTCTCGCTTTGTAGTTCAGGCTGGCCCTGAGCTCACTATGTAGCCCAGACAAGCCTCGAACTCAGCAATCCTCCTGCCTCTGCCTCCCGAGTGCTGGGATTACAGGTGTGAGCCACCACGCCCTGCTTGACTTTCATTCTTTAAGGGCAGCTATATGGCTTCATTTTTGAGAGGTCATGTTAGAAGAGTGCAGGAAAGTTCACTGCTATGTGTGTGTGTGTGTGTGTGTGTGTGTGTGTGGTGTGTACATGTGTGCATGTTTCTTCGTTGCATCTTAGGTGTGTCCCACGTGTGTATTTGCAGCATGATTCACAGACAGGAAGGAGTATCCCATTTTCAATGTTAGACCATGTGCCTGGAATTTTGTTTCAGTAGTTAAGGTCACTGTCATGTATACCATGGGAAATTAGCACTTGGATATATACCCTACCTGACTTCCAACTGCTAGGCCCTGTGGTTCTTTCGTGTTCCTCTGGCTACTGGAGGGGCTTTAACTGCCTGTGTTTGGGAGTAAGCTGGGCATGTTTCAGAATTATAATTTTCAGTCAACAATGGTGGTGAATGGTGATAGATACAGGCAGTATGGACATCCTCATGGCTATTCTTTTCTGTTCTTAGTACCACTTCTACTCCAGCAAGAACCTTAGTTATCTGTAGTGGTAACTACCTTGAATCCTTATCATCTCCCAGTTTCAACCTCCTTTCTAGCTCATTTTCCTACTTGATGATTTTTCATGAGTTTATCTCCCAGGCAAATCACTTATAGACAGATCCTCAGCTTCTTGTCCTTTGGTAGGACATAAAAAAACACGATATTAGTAAATCTCATTGCTTACTCATTAAATACTTGTTGGTGACCTGTTCATACATGGTGAATGAAGCAGGTAAGAGAGCAACCCTATTGGGCAGACAGATGTGCCTATGTGCTCTGCTGGAAATGAACAGGTACTGGGAAAGAGCCACAGGAGAGTGTTTGCATGCAATATTCCTGGGGGCTTTACTGGGAGCTGGTGACATGGAGCAGAGGTTGGAAAATGAGAAGAAGCTGGGTGTGCTCAGTTTGGGGAAACAAAAAGTGTCCACAGATTTTGCAGCGTGATGCTGAGTGTGGAGTGGTGAGTACAAGGGAGTGACTGCAATTTTATAATAGCCAAGATGGCCTGGGATGTAATGAGTTATGTTAAGAACTTGTATTTTGAGAGGAGATAGCAACTCAGGTTAAAAATCAACTTGGAGAAACCAGATCTTTTGCAAGAGAACTTAACCATCTGGAATCACTTGCCTGCACCTGAGCTATATAGTTAAATCTATAACTGCAACACTAAATGATCATCATTACTGATAAGGGCTTAATTCAGGGTAGGAAATAATGAAGTTGGGTATAAAAGGAAAGAAGGAGCATTTGATTTGAACTCTTTTAAGGTTATCTTCAGCAAAACATCCCTTGTTAATAATTTTAGCAGCCTGTAAAGCCAGGTTGGTTGGATCCCTGCTTCCCAAGATGAGAAAATGCAAGATTAAGGATTTTGGGTCGCTCACCTAACCTAGATCTGTCTGGCTCCTGTTGATCTTCCAGTTATTAATCCACACTGATGTCTTTGTTTTGTTAAAAATATTGTCTAAAAGCATCAATAAACAGTGAGTACCCAATAAGGAAATGCACCTGAGATCTTTTGATTCAGTGAAGAAAATGAGAATTGGTTTATTAACTTAATTGCTATTTAACTAACTCACAGGTTTCCTACTCAATAATGTATTAGCGCATTTTGTTTATTCTAGCTTGTCAAGCTTGAAGTAAAGCTTTTCTTGTGCTTCTATTGTTATGCTTAAAGGCCCAATACCTGGTGTCTATGGGTGGGTGGAGGAACCTGCGGGTGCTATGGTTTGCTATGCTTGATGTGTTCCTAGATAAAACCCCAAAACAATCTGGAGGGCGATGTATTTAACTTACAGCTACCTAACATTGGAAATGAAAGTCTTCCCTTAGCTGACCTGTATTTCTATGATTTGTTTAATTAGACAAAAGCTTTGCTCATCAACTGTAGAAGGTTAAAGTTGCTCAATAGTCTCTTAATAACCCTTATCATTTGACAAAAGAGAGAAGGAAAAGGTGGGGAAATAAACAGGGCAATATTTATTATTCTCTACCTCTCCCCATTGATGAGCAATTTGTGACTTGCTTAGTTTAGCTAAAGGCATGGTTGGGCATGCCCAAGAAGTCTTGAGTAGGGAGCTGGGGTGCTATATAGGGACTGTGGGTGGTAGAAGCCATTGAACTCTGGGCTTCTTGATGGGTGGACTGATATTTGGAGTCATTTTGAATTTAATACTAGTAATGTAAACTTCACAAGTAGAGTTAAGTAAGTTCAGTTGATTTTAATATTTTTAATACTTTGGTGGCATTGCCACTTAACTCATTCATTTGGAAGTAATTATTGAGCACCTAGTAGGTGCTGGGTATGGAGGATATAGCTAAGAGAATAGAGAAAGTTCCTTTCTCTATGTAGCTTCAGTCTAGTGGGAGGTTCAAATAAGCAAATAAATCCCTGAATGCCAGATATTCATAAATATCACGAGGGCATTAAGACACTGTGGAGGGATAGAGGCTGAGGGTGAGGGAGAATGATAGCTAACTGAGGTCCCAGTGTTCATGGTGACTCAGGCAAAGGTGTGGAAGAGCGTCCCACAAAAGGAAACTAGTAGGTAGGTAAAATGTCCTGTGATAGTTCATACTGTCAACTTAATTGGCTTGAAAGATGGTTAAGAAATTAGTAAGCTTGTTTTTGGTTGTGACCATGTGGGTCATGGGGGAATGATCTCAGAATGTGTCTGGTTCCTGCCCTCTTTCTTTCTGGCTCTTTCTCATCTTTCTGTTTCATGGCTACCATGAAGTGAGTGGGTTTTTTCTATATATCCTTTTGCTTTGAGGTTTCTGAACTGGAGCCAGATTGGCACAGATTGAAATCTCTGAAACTATAAGCCAAGAATAGACATTTTCTCTTTTAAATTGTGTATATTAAATATGTGGGCACAACAGCAAAAAGGAAGGAAGGAATACAAATCTCAAGGAAGGAAGAAATTTAGTGTATATAAAGAACAGACATCAAGACACATACATAAAACAAGAGAAGAAGCAGGAGAGGTGCAGAAAGAACTTTTGGATGGGTGGAGAGAGTGAGCATTTCACACTAAATCATGTTGGGAAGGATTGGAAGGTTTTGACTGATGCATGATATGATTTGATGTTCATTAAAAGAGCTCATTCTGGCCTTTGGAGGAGCGAGGCTAGAAGGGTATGCCAGCCAAGAAACTATGGCAGCTGTTAAGAGGGGGAGTTCTGATGGCCATAGAGGGTATGGAGGGATCAGTGAATGGATATAGGACAGGCTGTGGGGAATTGCTTGTGAGTCAGATTGAAGCAGGAAAGAGAGTAAAACTGGGATCTGGATGATGGACCAGAAGAACAGGGTGGCTGTGGTTGCTGTTCCCTGGGACAAAAGTCACTGAGGGAGAGGCTTGTTCAAAAAACACATCAAGCATTGTGTTTGTCCTTTGGTGTTAGACACATAAGAATAAAGCCATGTAGGAATTCTGAGTGTCATTGTAGAATAGTTGGTACTTTGTTCTAGGAGTTTTAAAAATAAAAAAATTAAAACACATTGATAAAAATGACTATAGCATAATAATATCTAAACTGTGTTTTGTAATAATCACATTTTTCCTTTAGGTTTCTCTCAAAGCTAGAAGAAATTACTCATTTTTCTTGAAAATACCATAAACTTCTGGTAACATTTCAGTTTTGAAATAGGGAGGGAAGGATGGATGGATAGATAGTAGATAAGAGAAAATAAAGATAATCTTATATCTTCTATTCTTGTCTTCAAGGTTTTCTGTACTCCTGTTAGCTTTTCAAGGCATAGAGAAAACTTTTGAACTTGTATTGTTATAACTGAGTTTGGTTTTATATGATAGAAAGTTTTCTATGGTGGTTTAAGTACATATGATTTTATTCTTACAAATCAAAGAATAACTAGAATTAGCCAGTCTAAACTGATATGGTAGCTTTTTGAAGTCTTTAGAGACACAAGATTTACCATCTGACTCTGCCACTTTTAGCATGCTTCTTCATTGTCCATGGTGGGTGCTAAAGCCTTAACTATAAGGTATACATTCCAGGCCATAAGAGAATAAGAAATACAAAGGGATATTTCTTCATAAAGGTGTTCTGGTTAATCTTAGCTGTCAATCAGATTGACTTGAGGGCCCCCTAGGGGTTTAGTAAAGCACACTTTCTGGTATGTCTGGGTGGGGCAGGGAAGAATGACCTACATGTTCTATCTGGTCTTTCCTTCCTTCCTCTCTGTTGCTGTCTCCTGCTTTGCTTCCCAGCTAACATGAAGTGAATACATCTTTCCACCATGATGTTTCGTCTTTAAACCAACTGACCATTGACAAACACTTCTGAAACTGTGAGCCAAAATAAACCTCTCTGCTGAGTTATGCGTTTTGGGTGTTCAGTGCCAGGGTTGAAAAGCTAATACAAAGGTCATTTTTGGAAGTTACCTCATTGTCACATGACTGCACCTAGCTGCAAGAGAGGCTGGAAAAGGTCTGTTAGCATAGCACCATTTTCTCAGCAAGAGACAATATATATTAGCAAACATGTGAGAATCTTGTTTCCATCCTGGTGTACCTACTTCCCTTGCCTAAGACCATATATCTTACAACACAAGGTTGAGGCTGAGACTTCAGTATTGTTTTCTTACATTTTTCTTTAAATGGTAAGCTCTTCTAATAAGTTTTTCTCACTCAGAGCTGTTTGTTTCCCTAGTTTTCCTGCAGGCACCATTCTGTGAGCTCTGCAAAGCATTATGGGGAAGACAATAAAGGAAGGGAGCATCGAGTCCCAGATTTCCATCCTGCAATATGATCTGCCAGCTTATAAGACTCAGCATGTTTTGCGTAGGCAGGACGGAGAGAGTGCCTTCTGAATTTTACACCTGATTCACAACAAAATAGACACAGGGTCTTCTAGGGGTGCTTATTTTCCCAAACAGCTGAGGCTGCAGAAATCCACCCACTATGTCAGAAGAGAAGGATTCACCCATTTAGAAGGAATTGGTGATGTTGGGAAAGAGCCTTTTAACTTTCAGTATCCAATTTTAATACAACTCAGTGGAACATCTTTGCACGTGTCCTCAGATTCTCAGAGAAGAACTTTAAAGACTTTTGTGCTGATAGCCAGAGCTGCATTTTTTAAAAAATTGAACTCTGAGCATCAAGACCTCAGAGCTATTTCATCATCATGGACATGTGGCTTTGTGAGGTTCTGCAGTTGGGATTTCTCTCTCTCCAAGGAACCATCTTCCTCCCTCCAGAGGCAAATTCATGTTCACTTGATCACGTGACTGGAAGCCAGGACCTCAGCCTGAGTAGTACAGCAGGTACTATTTGGGACTCCTATGTCATCATAGAGAGAGTATGGGTCACTTTCAAATGGGCTCCAGTTATATCAGCCTTGAACAAACTATTTCCTGTGGTCTGATATTTGTGTCCCCTCAAGCTCATATGTTGAAGCCCTAGCCCCCTCTGCAAGGTTACCTAATAGGAGGTAGAGCCTTTAGGGAGGTGATCAGTCTCTGCTCTCATGAACAGGATTAGTGTCTTTATTAAAAACAAAAACTCAAGGGATCTCACTTGCCCCTTCCACAGTGACAGCATACAGAGAAAAGCTGCCTCTCTATGAAACAGAAAGTGAATTTCACCAGATAGCAAATCTTCAGGGGCCATGATTCTGTGTTCTCAGTTTGAAGAATTTGAGATCAATTTCTATTGTTTGTAAGCTTCCTAGTTTAAGGAATTTTTAAAAATTAAATTCCTTCTTGGCACATTTTTTTTTTTTGAGACAGGGTCTTGCTTTGTAGTTCAGGCTGGCTCTGAGCTCACTATGTAGCCCAGGCAAGCCTCGAACTCAGCAATCCTCCTGACTCTGCCTCCCAAGTGCTGGGATTACAGACGTGAGCCACCACGCCCAGTTTGGCACATTTTATTTACAGCTCACAATCACACTCAGCATTGGGGAATTTGTACCAGTATATGACATGTTAATTCTCATTTTTACCCATATCCCTACCCACCCAACAACCTCCCACCCCCATATATGTTCTTTCTTTTTCTTTCCAAATCATATTTATTCTTTCCCCTCATTACTTTCCTCTGCCCTATTCCCTTTGAATATTTCCTGTTTCACAAAATCTATTATACACTCTAGAACTCATTTACATCTACAGGTTCTCACCAGGTGGATGCACTGAGACTTTACCTCAGGCCTCAGTGTCCCACTTTAGATCACTTTAGATCATTTGGAGCTCACTGTGCTTCTGAGTAGGGTGATCAAGTGGGAAGGACTGTGTTCCACTGTCCCAAGGCTGGATGCAAGGCAGGGTTCTCAGCAGGAGGCAGGGAGTTCCTCCTCTAAATCAGTCCCCTCCTTACTCCCCTGGATGGGGTGGTCACGTTGCCTGCATGTTTTCTGCAATCCACATAGCAGCCTAATGATACAGATACTGTATCTTCTTTTCCTGCTGAGAAAATCATGGCTGAGGTAGATGGGTTATTGGTTCATCCTTCCCATCATATAACTAGTAGATTAACCGATGGCACTCAGACCAATACTTGGGACTTCTTTGTGCACAGTTATTCATAACATGGGCATCTAAGACAAATAAAATTTGAAAACATCAAAGAACTAAGGATGGAAGTACAATCAGACTTGGCTGTATTTGGGCTACAAAAATGTCAGTTCCATGAGGCTCAAACCTGTGAGTAACATAATAATGTTCCAGCTCATCTTCCCCACTTGTGGCTGGGAAAACATGGTTATTACAAGACTCCACTGTGTTTAGATCTTGCTCAAATGGATGTAGTGCCCTCATCTGAAACAAATGGGCATTGCCAGCAGACTTGACCATTACCCTGCAAAGTATCTACTTTCTCTTCTTTTTGCACTCATAAGGCACTGCTCTCTTACTGAGGGTAGGAAGAGTACTGTCTAAGTAGATGGCCTTTTGTGTGATTCCCAAGTTGCATAGAAAACAATAAACACCTGTCCAGCATGTCTAAAGCTCTGGGTTTGATCCTGAGCACCACAAAAACAAACAAAACAATTGTTGCAACATTTAAACATGAAAGTATGCATAAATGAATTTATGGCAGCAAGATTCACAATGTCAGTGTGTTGTCTCAAACAATGCAGGAAAATATGAACAGAATATCCTGAGATTATAGGAATGATGGTGAAGTAGAGCCGAACTTTGTTCTGTTTGCTCCCTGTGTCTTCATATTTTTATAGGCTAATTTTCCTGTGTTTTACTACTTTATACAAGGAAAACTCAAAGACTGAATAACTATAGCCATAGCCACTGTGCTTGAGCAGTAAAAGCCAGAAGCCTGGGTTGGCATTTGGGGGATCCAAGTGACTGTCTCCTGAAAGCTATGCACCAGCTCCCAGGGAAATGCACAACTATACATCATTTTGCCTATAGATTTAGAGTGGGGAAGTAAATTTGAGCCTGTAGGTCAAATTTGGCCCCTGGCATGATTTGTAAATAAAGTTTTATTAGTAGATACTTGCAACCATTCCTTTGCTAATTGCCTATATGCTTTCTGGTCCCAGACAGGGGTTAGGAGTTGTGATAGAGACAGTGTGGACTACAAAGCCTCAACCCTTGACTTTCTGGCACTTTACAGAAGAACTTGGCCAGCTTTTGGCTGGAGAGTACAAAAGCTCAACAGTGCTATAGCCCTGGTTACCCTTAAGTCTGGATGGAAGGAGAGTGATGAAGTCTCCCTCTGACCACTGTGTGAGAGGGTGGGAAGCCAGAGCCCAGGTAGGAGCAAGCTTTGCAGAACAGTTTGGGGAAAGACCATCAAGGGTAAGGTTGGGCAGAAGTGAGAGGACTGCCCCTCTTCAGTTCTCTTCTGCACTCTGCTGCTCAGCACACCTCTGCTCCCTGTAGAAATGCAAAAGAACAGCTCCAGCAGCTAAGGTCTGCACTTGACCATGTGCAGCTGGGGTCCATGCAGACATCATATCAGCTCCTCCAAGCTCCTGGCTGGCAGTATGCTGAGCTCAAAGCAGGGGAATTCCCTTGCACTCTGCTTTCTGCAGTGCTTGCTGGCTTTCAAAAGATCTAAACCAAAAACTGAAAGAAAAAAAGATTAAAACCCTGTGGGGATCATAGAGCAAGTCAAAGAGCAAGAGCTTATTGTCGGCATTCAAAACAACCGTTGCCTGTGAAATGTGAGGGCTTGACAGTTCTGCATTGGGACAAAATTAGAATGGAGAGAGATCCAGCTACTGAGCTTCTAGTGCCCAAGCCCTGGTCTTTGCCTTTTTAGAGGTCGGAGCTGACCAGAAATAAAGAGAAGATCACCATGGGTCCTCCAATCTGTGCCACCCAGGAAGTCCCCTCCTGCCCCACATGATGTGGTCTGGAGATGAGACATTGGATACTAGTGACCATTTCTACCTTGGCCTTTAATCTTTTTTAAAACATATTTTATCTTTATTGGTACATTGGTATACACATCATAATAACACTCAATATTGGGAATTTGTACCAATATATGACACAATTTAATACTCATTTCTTCCCATTCCCCTACCCACCCCACAACTCCCCACTCCCTGAATACATAAGCTTTGATTCCCTTTTTTATTATCATCACATTTTTTATTTACCCCTCATTACTCCTCCACATTTCCCCTTGAATATTTTCTATTTCACAATATCCATCATATGTTCTAGAACTCATTAACATCTTTAGTTTTTCATACCAGAGAACAGATACAATATTTACATACTTGTGACCTATTTATTTAACTTATGAGTATGTCCTGAAGGTACATCCATTTGAGTGTAAATGACTCAAATTTATCACTCTTTAAGGCAGGGTAATACTCCATTTTATAGAAAAAACACTTCTGTGGAAGAAAGACAGCCTCTTTAACAAATGGTGCTGGAAAAACTGGGCTTTAACCTGCCAAAAACTAAAGCTAGAGTTATCTCTGTCACCATATACAAAACTAAAATCAAATTGGATTAGAGATTTAAACGTAAAAACAGAAACATTAAACCTGTGCAGTCAGTTCCATTGGGAGAGCTCGTCTAGAAGGTCAGTATTTGCTATCACTGCCCAGTCAACCTAAGAGGTACCCTGAGCATTATGTAGTGTACTGGTGAGGAGGCTGAGAAATGAAGTGTCAAATACTGAATTTAACAGGTGTGTTGGAGTTAAAGGTGGAATGTCAACTGTAGTGGTTGCTGAGGCTCCAGGTGGGCAAGGTGGAAACAGAGAAGAAATGCTGATTTTTGCAGAGTGCTACTTGGAAGTAAGCAAAGTGGATGTGTTAAGTTCAAGGGCACTGTGGCTGGCAGCTCCAAGCGTTGCATAGGAAAGGAAAAGGCAAGGTTGTTGATGAAGCAGCAGTGGAGAAATCGGAACCTTTTCACATTTCTGACAGGAGCATGAAGTGGTGCGGCCACTGTAGAAAACCGATTGAGCTTTCTCTCAAAGAGAAATATACTTGTAGAACTGCCACAAGGTCCTCAAATCCCATACCTAGTTACATATCCAGAATAAAAATAGTCCATATCCATATCAGCACTAGAGAAGTTGACTGAAAGGTGGAAATAACTGCCATATCCATCACTGGGTAGATGGGTGAGCAGCTGTGGTCTGTTCATACAAGGGTAGATAGTTAAGCCATAAAAGGTAATAAAGGACTGACATAAGATAAAGCCTACATGAATCTCAAAACATGATGCTGAGTGAAAGGAGTCACCCACAGAGGGCCAGGCATCATGTAATTTTATGTACATGAAATACATGAATAAGAATATATAAATCATAGAGACAGAAATGAGACTGATGACTGCTAGGAGCTGGAGGCAGGGGGATAGGGAGAGACCAGTTAGTGAGTAAAGTGCTTCATTCCAGAATGTTTTTTTTTAAATTGAATTCTTTATTGGTACAAATTTTTTTAAGTCAAAGTAATTATTTTATTTATTTTTAAATTCTTTATTGGTACAATTTATTTATTTTAAATCGAGTTCTTTATTGGTACAATTTACATACATCTCACACTCACACATAACATTGGGGAATTTGTACCAATATATGACACAGTCAATTCTCATTTTTACCCATATCCACACCCACACCTCCCCACCCTCTATATACATGCTCTTTTATTTTCTTTCAGAATCATATTTATTCCTTCCCCTCATTACATCCCCACACCAAATTTCCTTTGGAAATTTCCCATTCTAAAAAGATTGTCATACTACTAGAGCTCATTTGCATCTACCGGTGCTCATATCAATGAGACGATCTGGTATTTGCTTATCTGTACTCTATTGATTTCACTCCTTATCGTGTCCTCCAGGTGCATCCATTTGCACATAAATGAATCAATCTTGTCATTCTTTATGGCAGAATAGTACTCCATTTTATTAAAAAAACCCACATCTTTATCCAGTCTCCAGTTGATAGGCATTTGGGTTGTTTCCAAGATCGAGCTATCACGAACTGAGCTGCTATGAACAAGAGTGTACAACTGTCTTTCCCCTGTGATTTTCTAAGTTCTTATGGGTATATTCCTAGCAGGGGGATGGCAGGGTCAAATGGGACCCCCTAGTCCTAGTTTTCTGAGAAATCTCCACACATATCTCCACAGTGGTTGCACAAGTCTGCAATCCCACCAACAGTGGAGAAGGGTATATACATCTCACAATCACACATAACATTGGGGATTTTGTACCAATATATGACACAGTCAATTCTCATTTTTACCCATATCCCCACCCACCCATACCTCCCCACCCCCCATATACCTGCTCTTTTATTTCCTTTCAGAATCATATTTATTCCTTCCCCTCATTACATCCCCACACCAAATTTCCTTTGGAAATTTCCCA
>PVIC010043678.1:0-15322 GCA_004025085.1 Thryonomys swinderianus
GCATATACTGGTACAAATTTCCCAATGTTATGTGTGATTTTGAGATGTATATAAATTGTACCAATAAAGAATTCAATTTAAAAAAAAAGAAAATGTAAGCAAACAGATAATTAGCCAAACACTCAAATGATGAGGAAGTCTACAAAGGACCTTAATAAAAAGCTGGCAGACCCGAACAAAATGTTGAAAAATATGAATAACTAATATATAAAGTTTTAACATACAACTAAAATTACAGAATTCTTTATATATTAGTTATTCAGAATTATGAAAGCTCCAAATAAAAATTCAGAATAATAATTCTGTCAAGTGTAAAGGCAACAGATGTGACTGAAACTAAAACGGAGTTCCTGTTAATGACCAACTACTAAAAGTTACTTTAATAACAACAACAGATCATGGAAAATAAATCCAATGGATCCTAGATAATGCAAACAAAACTACTCCAAGATTAATTAGAGCTTGTTAAAAATCAAAAGACAGAACAAATGCCATTAAAAACCTTTTTACTGAAATAAGAGAAAAGAATTCAACACAAATAAGTGAGGCATATAGAACCACAAATAGTCAAAATCAGACTAAAACCTCAGTATAACACGTCTTTGCCATAATCCTTGGAAGTTCAGCCGTGGAGCAGAATTTAAAGGTGGTTAGAGAAATGCAACAAATCAATTAGAGGTAAACCAACTAAAATTACAGTAAATTTCTCACACACAAACTTTAAAGGTCAGGAGAGCTTGGAGTGAAGTGTTTCATGCCCTAAAAAGAAATAGTTTACAACCCAGGCTTGTATAACTTCCAAAACTATCTTTCAAATTTGATAGTGAAAGAAAATAATTTCATGATAAAGCTCACCTAAAGAAATTCATAATGACCAAATCAGCACTCTGCAAAATTCTGAAAGATGTCCTAGAAAGAGACAATGAAGCTAACAGCGCCAAAAAGGCTAACAGAATGGATATACCAGGAAGAGTGAGCCCTTAAGTAGAAGGGGGAGATGAGAAATTAGTAACAAAAATAAGTTAATGACAGGAATAAATCAATACCTATTAGTGAGGACTCTCAATGTGAATGATTTCAAATCCACAATCAAAATAAACAGACTGGCAGACTAAACAAGAAACAAAAATCCATGTGTTCAATGTGATTGTGAGCTATATATAAAATGTACCAATAAAGAATTCAATTTTTTAAAATCCAACAATATGCTGTCTACAAGATATACTTAACACAAAAAGAATCATATAGACTAAGCATCAAAGCATGGAAAACAGTATTCATGCAGCGGCAATATGAAAACAAGCAGGAGTAGCTATGATATTTTCAAAGTGAACTTCAAGCCAAAACTGGTCAAAAGAAACAAAGAATGGCTCTACATAATGATCAAAGGAGCAACCCAATCGGAAGAGGTAATAGTTATTAACATATTTGCACCTAACAACAGTGTGCCCAACTTCATAAAACAAGTACTAGTGGATATAAAAGACCAGATAAACACTATCACAATTATACTAGAGGACCTCAGACCCCATTAACAAAAATAGATAACCAAATAGACAAAAACTCAACAAAGAAATAATCAGAGTTGAACAAAATCTTTGGACAAATGAGTTTAATACATATTTACAGAATATTCCATACAACAACAGAATACATATTTTTCTTGGCAGCGTACAAAACTGTATCCTAAAAAGACAACATACAGGAAAATGGATGCAGCTTGAGACCATAATATTAAGTAAAATAAATTAGACACACAAGCTTAAATAGCACATTGTTTCTTTGATATGAAAAATTCAAATTATAAAGAGCAAAATAAAACATAATAGTAAGTAGGGAGATACAGCTTTCTCAAGTGGGAAAACGATCAAGAGATGCAAGGAGATGGGAAGAGAGAAGGGAAAGGGGTTAAAAAAGAATTAAGTTGGGGGCCAGAGATTTAGTTCAGTGGTTCCAGCACCTGCCTAGCAAGCACAAGGTCCCTGGTTTGATCCCCGGTAACCACATACAATACCAGGCATGTTGACTCATGCCCACCAGCAATCAGTACCACATACCACACAGCTGGGCATGGTGTCTCACACCTACAAACCCAGCATTTGGAGGCAGAGGCAGGAGGATTGCTGAGTTTGAGGCTTGCCTGGGGTACATAGTGCACTCAGGGCCAGCCTGAACTACAAAGTGAGACCCTGTCTCAAAAAAAAAAAAAAGAATTAAGATGTGTTACGTCTATGTACCCACTTCACACAAATAGTGCAAACAGTGTGTACTACACACATATATTAATAAAAATAAATAATTTGAAGAAGCTCAAGAAAACAAATCAAAACATCAGAACATAAGCCAATTGTCAAGTTTCTCTGTGCCTCTGCTTCCTTGTCTATAAAATGTGGATCAGAGTATTTATACTGCAGGATCCCTGTGACAAATAAGCAACATATTTTAGCGTGGAACAGATTCAAAATGGTAGTTTATATCTGTGTCCTTCCTTAACTATGAAAAGAGCAGTACTAGTTTCTGCCAGTGCAGGCAAGGTTCAGTGTGCTGCCATCTGCTGGATCCCACAGGAATTCTGTGACCATCTCTGAATGTATCCTCTGAAAACCAAATGAAGTACAGGCACAACTCTGTCACCCAATGAAGGATCCAGTGATGATGGTTAATATCTCATGGGCAAGAAAAGTCTACCCACATGTTTTTTTTTAAATACCTTAGTCAGTCCTATGTGGGCCTATGACTTTTTTTTTCTTTTCAGTAAGGCTTTCCAGCAGTGGTTTGGTCTGATTCCACAATTCAAAATACTCAGAATTGTAAGTGATGACACACACCTGGGATCTCTGTACTCTACATGCAGGAGAATTTGAAGCCATCTTGGTCAACTTAGCAAGACTTTATCAAAATTAAAAGGGCCTGGAGGTGTAGCTCAGTTCAAAGGTCCCTGGTTCAATCCCAGAACAAAAAAGAAAACAAAAACCAACATCACAGAGCACTTCAAGATTTTATTATCACTAGACCAATTAGGTAAGCAGGAAAAATAATGAAATCTATTTTTATGAGTTCTCCTGTCTCTCATTGTCTTCCCAAAATGGACTTTTCCAGATGGAACAAACCCCACTGAGACTTCAAGTCTCCCTGGACATTGTTGGGGAGTGAGCAACAGTTGACATCCCTCAACATATGTGGGCTCCACTGGTTCCTCCACATCATGGGCTTGAGGACCATGGAGGGCTGGCAGCTCATGGTCAGACCATGTTCCCTGGTCACACCACAGCTTCCTAACCAGCTTCCTCCCTTTTATGTACTCTCCACATCTGATTGGCCAATTGCTCCTCTTTCCTGAGACAGGAATCACCGCTGCACCCTCCAGAGCTTCATCTTGTGGTCATTTATAATGGAAATCCATGCTCTGAATTGTTGGAGCTCTCAATTCTTTGTGGCTCTGAAAAACATTCATATTCCACAAGGCACATCAAAAACTCCACAGTTCTTGAGATTGTTATCTGGGTCATCAATTCCAAAAGTCTATTTTTTTTTTAACTCAAACGCAAGTTTTACCCTTAGTTCTGAGTTGCATCTAGCTCCGCTGGGGGAAGTCATACAGCAGGTGGCTCTACTGCCTGATTGGCAAGACAGGTAAGGGAAGAAGCAAGGTAAGGGAAGCTGGCCTGTGAGGTAAGCAGCCCCTGCCTCCTTCCAGAAAACCCAGCACATACACACAGAAGAGGAATATGGCTGGCCTGAGCCCACCCTACCTACCATGGCCATCGAGTGTGTGCCTGAGAAAGAGAATCATGCATTGGAACCTCAAAATGTGGGCCCTCTTTTAGAAAAAGAACATAATACTATGAACCCAAAGTTAGGTACAGGACCTAGGTAGTGGTTTTTTAAAGAGTGATCCTAAAATTTAAGATGCATTCTCTTTTTTGGCAAACGCATCTCTGCACCTGAGGTCAGGCACTCCCTTATAAGAACCTCAGCCTTCCATTCGTAAAGTAAGGTTATCTCTCCTAGGATCGCTGTTTGCATAATGTGAGAATTACCAGTGTTTGAAATGCACAAAATGCTCAAAAGGTGGAAACCACCATTACTAACATTAATGGAAAGTAAGTTATCCTCACACCATGTACACACCTGTGGAAGAAAAATATGAAGCAAGAGTTGCAGAAATGATGAGGAAGGAAACAAAACAACAAAAATGGGATCGAGGCACAAAAGAGAGGGGTTTAAGGACTGAGGCATACAATCAGTTCCAAACTCCGTCTAGTCCGAAATGAGATGCCAAAAATGTGTTTCATGACTCAGTGGAGACAATCACAAAGTAATCTGTTCTATTGTCACACTTAAGAATTTCTAAGCCTTCACCAATGTGGATGTGACTCATTGTCCAGAGTTTATGAGCGAATATTTATGCTGAACACAGGAAGAACCACACTGAAATGCTGCTGCTGAAATCTGTTGGTAAAACGTAGGTTAGAACCAGTTATAAGAAAAGAAAATGGAGACAAAAGAGCTGAGGCTGCACAAGGGTAGAAAAGAGGTTAGGAGGACAGATTTGAAGAGAGAATATGCTCTTCTTCCAGTGGAGACATGAATAAGCATTCGTGATGGGAAGACACTAAAGTCACAGTGCTGCCCCTCCAGGATTGCCCAGGCTTCATCAGAAACCACACCGTTTGAGGGGCAGGAGTCCAGGTAAGGGTAGAGCGGGAAACTGGCTCTGTTGGTTCTGACACATCTAGCATGGGGTAGAAGATGTCAGGAGGTCTACAAATATCGTGGAAAATGTGGCTTTTTAAGGTACCTATGAGGAGGAAGTAAACTTGTAAGAGAAGACAATTTCCCATTTATAATTGGAGATTTAGACTCAGTAACCATGGCATAGAAAAGCATGATTTTGAGGGACTGTTCATACTTTGCATATCTCTTTACAAATTAGCTTTTCATTTATAATAGCTATTCAGGTTCATCCCCTTTGAAAACTCGATTGCCTGCTGAGGAGGGGACAGAATTTTCAATATCAAAATTCCCAATCAAAATATCTTAAGGACTTTGTATTTTGGGTGAGTTTTTGTGTTTTTTTTTTAATGAATGAAAACTATAGGTGCTATTTTGATTATTTTTAATTAGGCTACAACTAATCCAAAATACTGAACTACCCACATTTCATAAAATCCATCCTCTACAAGGATATTGCTTGATTTTGGTCCAAGAAGACAGAGCATAGCCTGGGTTACATTGTACAGAAGAGAAACTATTGCCAGTGTTTATGCACAAATGCTGGTTGGTGGCTTCCTCCTCTCTGCAGATAACAGTAACAGAAAACTGCATGGAAGTAATTAAATCAGTGCATCTTAAAGGCATTTTCTTCTAAATGTTAGTAAGAAAAATTGACAATATCTCGGCAAAAGAAGTTATACAGATCTAGTAATTAGGTAGAAAATAATGCACTTAGAAAACAAATTACATATTTGCTTTGGAAATCCAAAATTTGAGGTCAAGGATTCAGCTCAGTGGTTCCAGTTCCTGCTTTGCAAGCACTTAGTCATGAGTTTAATCCCTGGTACCAAAAAAATGAAAGGAGAAGGATCCAAAATTGTATTACAAATATCAAAACGCCCCAAGTTTTGATGTTCCTCTATGGACAGAAAATACCTTTCAAGCTAAATATATCCCATTCTCTAAGCCAGGGCACAGAAAAATCACTCCACATTTTAAAAAACACTTTACTCCCTACTTACTTACAGATCTCCTTTGTCAAGAAAAAGGTGATACTAAGATGATCACAAGTAAACAAACATATAATAAATAGCCAGACAAACAAGGCTGAAGGAAATAACCTACGTCTACTCTGAGTTTGTTAGTGTTCTGGGACTGCAGCTTAAATTTTTTAAAAACTTGAAAAAGATCTGTAAAGTTAGGCCAGGCTATGAAATCTCTCTCTCTCCTAAAAAGGCAGTAACTTGTTTTGATATGTGGGTATTTTAATGAACAAATGTAATTTATTAATTAGCTGAAAAATATCAAATGCCTATCAACCAACAAAAGTACAAATAAAATGTGCTTCATTTTGGGAAGTGACTAGTAGTTATCAAAAAACAAGGAAGCACTGACACAAGTTATAACATGGATGAAACTTAAACACATTGTGCAAACCGAAGAAGATAGAGCAGGGACACCAGCCAGTGCATATGTGTTCTCTCTTAGTCTTTTTCCTGTCAGTGTGGCAGAATGCCCCAACACCCACAATCTGAAGCAGGAGATTTGCTGGGGTTCATGGTTTCAGTCCATGGCCCTCAGGCTCCAAGACAAGAACAGCATGGTGGAGCGAAGCTACTCATACCATGAGACGAGCTGCCTGGAAAAAGACACCTTTCCGGGTGACTTTTTCTCCAGTGACTCACATCCAACCAGGCCCCAACTCCTAAGAGCAAGTCAGCTATAGCGCCCCCACCATCCAACCACTTTCCAAAATACATCCTTTGGGGGGAAATTTATATTGAAACCATAACACCTTCCTTCCAAAGGCAAGGAAAAGACTCCAAAATTATACAGTACATAATGATCTAGAGTAGAAGTTTATGACATATAAATTGTATTTCAATAAAGCCATTTTGAAAATTGTTATGTCACGGTGTTATGTCAGGCTCCATTGTGACACCAAACAAGTGCTTGTTGAGCCTACTGTATCCTGGTAGAGCACCACAGTGCTGCCTATGTATGGAATCACTGTCACACCAAACACCATCGAGCTCCTACCCAGAGACAGGGGAACCTTAGTGGCACCTCCATGCCACATTCTCTTCTGGACAACAAGACTAATCTCCAAATAGCTTAAGATAGGAGTCACTTTAAGAAACTATGGTGACATTATTTACCATTCAACTACAGTGCTGTGGAGAAGATCCCCCCAGCACCTCCAGACTCAGAAGCACACTTCGTATTTCCCAGAAACACATCCGGTTCTATCCCTCTGATTCTCATGGGAGCAGCTGCCCTCTTCCTTACTGTGTCCCTGGAATCAGTTAGGAACTAACACAGACCAGGCAACTGCTCAGATTGGCAGAAAACCCAGGCTCCATTCTCTGAAATGTTAAGATCTGCAGCTGAGAGGTAAGGAAAAGCCCACTCCCTTTGCCTTCTACTGGTGTGCAGTGAACCTAGTCTTGGCTGTGTTACCCATGTTTCCAACAGTGCTCTCTTAAAAAGTAGAAGTTCTTACTGAATGTATGAAAATAATAACCAGATCGCCATGGAAATAAGAGTTTCAGAATTCCAGAAAGAACAGGCAGGGAGTATATTATTTTCATATTAGTTTTAAAAGTGAGAAAATTTTCTTGCATAAGTAGAAGACAAAGCATTCAAGAATAAACAGTATTGCAAGAAAAGCTTATAGTTATGTCTCATCAGCTCTCTCCATCCATCATGGAAGCAGTTCTTGTTCCTACTCTTCTCGGATAACAGTCTTATTAACTCACCTCCTTCTCAACTAGAGTTTTTGATCTTGGTTTTTGTCCCTAGCAGAGTCTCCAGGTTGATAAAGTGAGGCCATTCAAGCTCATGTCCAAATGTGCCTGGCATAGTACTGTTCTAGGAAACTCTGACACAGTCTCTATGGAGAAGACAAAACTACCTGGTCTGTCTATTTTGAGAGCTTTCAGGGAAGCTTAGGGATTACCAGCATTTCCAAGGAAAAGTGAATATTATATCTGATCTGTAAAAGTATATGAAAAACATACTCCAGATACAGCAAATAGTAATCCTGACACACAGCACCATGAATGGTACTCAGTGAGCTGCTGAGAGTACATGAAGGTCCTCGAGCAAAGGCTCTGAAGCAGCCTTTAAGCCTGAGTGTAACCAGGTGGCTCCCCAGGCAAACAATGCGAGTCCCCTGTGAAGCCCGCTGTGAAGGCCTTGAGAAAGCCAGATTCAAAACAGAAAGACAAACTATGACTAACTGTGCACCTCAACAATGTATTAGTATTTGATTATTCAGTAGTGAATAAGTCAAATAACTCTTTCTAAGACAGAAAAATAACCCTTTTGTGACTTTTAAATGTCAAAAAACAATTGTAGTTGTGGAAGTTATTTAAAATTTATTTTGAGAACAGTAGCATATAAAAAATTGTTAAGACGTTTAAATATTGGCAGAATGAGGTTTTACTGGATTTGTTGATTTAACTTAAGTAACAATAAAGGCTTTGGGGGGAAAAGGTAGATAATATTACTGTAAAGACACTTTGCCTTTTAATAGGTGAGAAATTTTTGTTATAATAAATACTCAAGGACATAACAGAGCTAACAAAAGCTACAGGGGCCTGCTCTGATGTACATAAGACTTTGTGAAATAGGCACATTCCACAGAACATACAAAATAACTTTCCCAAGTTCTTGTTAGGAGCATACCAACAAGCCAAGGAAATACTGTCATTATATAAGAGAAACCAGATTTTAGTTTTACATCAGTGTATTTTGTGCTAAAGCTTTCTATTCCTTTATTTGATATAAGAAATATTATAAATAAACCCATCAAAACTTACTAGCTGTAAGCAAAAGAAATAAACTTTCTTTTCTGTAATATTCTCTAAAGATATAAATATAAACATATATATGTATATAATATATGTTCTATGTGGTAAAATTTCTCAAAGTTACAGGATAGTCCACATAGTCCCACATATGTATAACTTCTACATAGCATATAAAAATAAGGAGTAAAAGTATATAAACAAATCAGCGGTAGCAACACTTTAGTATTGTTTTACATATAAACAGCAAATATTAACTCAATTTAGTATCAAGCTAAAGATATTAAGTTACCTAAAGATTGTCAAAGCAATTATCTTAAAAATGACATAACACTTGAAATAAGATTTGTCAGAATAATGAGTCAATTTGGTTAAATGGAATTATATTTCATAATATTACATATTTAGAAGTAGTGCTAGCTTATTTAGTGAGTTAATCTGTAAATTTAGGGAAAACGCCCATACATAATATCAGGATGTATGTTTGTATTTTGTTTAGTGCCAGTAACAGAAAAGGCAGAATTGATCTTTATTTAATATTAAACTAGTACTGTTTGCTGACCTAAATTATGTGAACTTGATTCTTCAAACATTTTAAAATTGGTTTCTAAAATGGTAATTTTTAGGTTGAAATTATTAAGGATTCCATTTCTTTAATTTCCAGGAATTTTAGAAATGTTGAATTATGTGTTAGCTATAAACTAATCAGCACGGGGTTTCATTCAGTTGTGATCTAATTTGGTACTACTATCAGAGGTGGGAAAATACTAACATGTCTTAAGAAACAGAAGCCTTCCTGAGTTACAGACATGTAACCCTACAGACACAGAGTGGAAGTTCTCAGTTTAATTCTAACATATGTCCAATTTAGACATAAATTGAAGCCCAAACAGAAATACAAAACTTACCATTTCCTGAAGGTCAAGAATTGCCCACCTGACTCAAACACAAAACAAACTGAGTAAAAAGAATACCAAAGCAACCGGAGTCTCATCACTACAGTTACAGAATCCCCAGGGGGTCAGAACAGGAAAGCAAAAGAATGCAGCGTCAAGCCGTCAATCCAGGTCACAAAGAGTCATTGATTCACCTGTGCCCATGGTTACAGCAGCTTGATTCACACAGTGGAACTGTGAGAAGAGACTAAGTTTCCACTGACAGACACATGGATAAAGTAAATGTGGCATATGTACTATAATACAACACATTATTATGTAGAGGGATAGATTCGAATTATTTTTGAAAGAAAGGATGGGTCTTGAGATCCTAATGCCAAGTAAATTAAATCAGAAACACAAAGTTAATCATCACTTGGTTTTGCTTTACAAGGTGAGTAAATTAAGAAGTAAAACAAAGGAAAGATGGTGAGAAGGGAGATGGTCTTTTTGGAGTTGAGGAAGAACAAGGGAAGAAGAAGAGAAGGGAAGGGGAGGAATCTAAAGTGATCGAGATTTGTGTTTGTGTGTGTTTCAATTCTCCACAAAGAATGTAATCATTATGTATCACAAACAGATACCAATAAGTCACTCTGAAGAGTTCGCTTATTTCCCCACCAGGTTACCAATGGACTCTCAGGTGAGTCCACAGAAACCGGAGTTGGATTCATCCTGAGTCCCCAGGAACTGAGGAGTTCAGTCAGGAGTGAGCCCAGTGGACCTGGTTCTCCTCCTCCAGAGGGAGTGGAAATCCCACGCAAGGCCTGTGCTATTGAGTCCCTGCACCAAGAAGGAAAGACCAAACTCACCAGGTAAATGCAGAGACCCCAAGGCGATTTTATTCAGGCCATAGCAACAGAGACAAGAGCAACACATCAAACAAGAGGGAAAAGCTGGGGTTCTCTGAGACAAGAAAGTTTTTAGGAAAGACTCATCCCACACAGGCCCTGTCCCAGAATATGTCACTGGAGGATTCATTAACCACGGCTATTAATGAGGAAGACAGGGCTCAGGGCCAGGCAGGCATTGTCAAAGTGAAGACAGCGATCCCATAGGGTCTGGTGATCACACCTGTCACCTAGGATGAAAGGTGAGCTCAGAACACTTGATACATTACTCACGTTTTCACTGACTTCAACAAGGCTGCCTGTGATGCACAGGTGGGAAGGAAATTGTCTCCTCGTATCCTATATTTGATTATTGATGTTAGTCTTTCACCATCCTATTGAAGCCCAGAGTTTGGGATGAGGCCCTATCCTTACTGACTTCCAGTGTTTATAAAGTAAAGATAATTAGCATCTTTTATCCAACATTTATAGACAAAATCTGTTTTTATTTAATGCCATGTAAATTAAAAAATGGAATTATGGCTGGGTGTAGTGGCTCATGCCTGTATTCCCAGCACTCAGGAGGCAGAAGCAGGAGGATTGCTGTGTTCAAGGACAGCTTGAGCTACATAGTGAGCTCAGGGCCAGCCTGAACTACACAATGAGACCCTGTCTCATAAAAAAAAAATGGAATTATATCATGAGTTTCACCAATTCCCAAGTTTATGCTAAACACCTAAATTTTAAATCACTTTTTCAACCAAAATGCTGGAGCAAAAGCCAGTAATTCGTTTAACACATTATCTGAATCCACTGTTTTCTTCCTTGCTTGAATGAGACTCCTATTTCCAGCCTGTTCCTTCCTAAATTAAGAACTAAAATAAAAACACCCCCAGAGCCATAATGTGACTCCCAGTCCTCCTGGGTTCCTGCTTTATACAGAATCACAAATCACAGCAAAATCATTCTGCAATACTGAAATTTGTAGCTTAAGGGAAACTGCGTTTTCCTCCCAGAACCACCACCATGCATCAGAAAGAGGGGTGATCTCAGTACGGGCCTGTGTGCACTGCCTTCCTCAGTCCCTGCAGGTGTGCAAGCTTCAGAGGGACCTTGTAGATGGAAATCCCAGTCTGTCATTTAAATGATCCAAAGCAGAGGTGCAGGAAACTAGGGAGACTGAGGCAGGAAGGTCATTTGAATTCAGGAATTAGAAACTAACCCGGGTGACAGAATGAAACCTCACCACAGACAACAGTGACTTTTACAGGTGAACTTTACCCAATGGAGGCTAAGGATTCCTAAAATAAGCCCTTCCATGAGATGAAAGAAATTAGAAACAGGCAAATACAGAATAAAGCAAAATCAAAAGAACAAAGGACATGTGCACAGATGTATTTTCAACAGCCAACTCAGCTACCTCAGTGTTTAGTTTTGTTTCAGGCAATACTAGGAATGGAACCCATGGCCTTGAACTTTGCTAGAGAAGCCTCTGCTGCTGAGCTGCAGCCTGAGCCACACAGCCAACTTTTTAATATTAGAAAGTGGCAAAAAATGAACTGGCAGCTACGCTCGACAAGGAAAAGAATGGACAAGGGTTCGTTCACTTAACAGCAAGTGTGACAGCTATTGAGCAGATGCACTAGAACGGTGTGTACACAGCAGCCACAACCCCACTCAGCTAAGGTCAAAAGCTGTGAGGCAGATTCGTTCCTGGGATGAAGGGCCAGGTGCGATGGGAAAGCGAACAGCGTGTAAATCAGCTCATGGGGCCGCTGCAAGCCCTCGGTTTCCGAAAGATTATTCCCCAAACTGCTTTTCTCTGTAGTAGTTTCAAATGGATATTTAAAATGTATGGCACATGTCCTTGCAAATATGAGCTAATACTCCTGCACTTAAAGTTTGTGTGTCGTCCGGTCATGCCGGGGACAGTACCGTCTCCATTGTTCCACTGACCTCAGGAGGATAAGCCACACAGTCACAACTCCCAGAGTCTGTCAGTTGAGAAATTTCCCCTTTATTAAGGAAGTTACAAGCATTTATATAGGGCAGCTTGGGATGTGATTGGATGAAGGGGCGGGAGCAGTGCTTGCAGAAGGGTGTGAATGGACACAAGAGCGGAAGTAGCATTTAGCAATGTATGATTGGTATGCGTCATCTGCGTCACCTGTGTCGCTGTGGCTTCAAGGCCCACTGTATCTATTTGTCTGGGTGCGGGAGGTGGAAGCATCTGGAGAAAGGTTTGGCCACATTTGTGAATGGCTAACTTCAACCTCAGGGTGGACTTCAGAGTCGCAGAGCCCAGCAAGCACTCTACCCGTCTGTGCCTGTCTGCCGGACTCCCTGATGCTCCCCTTTCCCCTCCACGCTCTCCTTCACTTCTAGTCAGCCTCCGTGCACCATGTAGATACGCTCACAATTATCAACATTTAATGTCGTGTAAACGGTACTAAACTCTCTTTTTTTTTCTTTTAATTTTGAAAAGTGTTGTCAGCCAGGTCCATGCTGAATAAAATCGAGAGGTACATGAGAAGATTGCGTGCAGAGTACACAGTTTCTAAGCGAAGCCTTTTTTATCAGAGCAACACCCCATAAGAACTGTTCACTGTTGCTCTTTCCTAGAACTGAGGATTGAAGCCAGGACTTCATACTGAGGCATTCTCCCCTTACTCCTTTTTTATTTATTTTATTTATCTATTTATTCATTTATTCATTTTTGCAGTACCAGAGATTGAATTTGGACCCTTGTGCATCCAAGGTTGGCGCGGTACCACTTGAGCTAAATCCCCAGACCACTCCTTTTTATTTTGATACTCACTACATCACTAAGTTGCCCAGACCAGGATCAAACATGTGATGTCCATGCCTCAATCTCCAAGAGTGTTGAGATTACAATGTTCACCGCCACACTGGCCTTCCATTTAATCTTTCCTCCTACTCAAAGGGCACCATGGGATATCCAGATTTGTTCTTCCAAAATGAACATAGTTGATGGTTTTCATTTCGTTTACCTCTTTCAGTAGCTTTTATGTTTTATCATGAATTAAAACTGCAATGTTAGACCTTCCAGCTTTAGCCAATGGAAAATTGATACTCTTAAGACTTCAAGGTAGGGCTTTTCAAATATCTCCAAGTTCCTCTAAGGCTGCCCTTATCTGCACTTCTGTCTTTGTCCTGAAAGTATCTACTGAAAAGATGAATAAGCTCCAGTTTCACAACTGGTTGTGATTGCATCTGTCAAGGCAGGACCGCAGAGCTACACATCAACACAAGGTCTCATTTAAATTTCTACAATAGGCCAGATATGATTAAATAATTTTTGTCAAACAGCTTTTGCCTGTATTTTTCATAATAGCCAGTAGAAAACTGATTGCATCCTTCCAAGAAATGAACACGTTAGCATTTTAAAGAGATCCAGAGGCACACATTAGCACAAAAAGACCATTAGGAATCAGGGTGTCAGGCAGACACAGCTCAGAGGCTTCTGCAAGTACTCTATCTTTCAGCTCCAATGAATACAATTTTTTAAAAAGCATCCAGATTTCTATCTTAAGGGCAATTATTTCTTTAAATTTCATAAAGTGTGGACTATCGATAAAAATGCATGTTAACATACATATATCCCCCAGCGATAGCAATTAAACATTAATTCTCACTATAACTCCAACAACTGCAAAGAAAATATGCAGATTCCCACAGATCCTGGGAAACATTACTGTCACTTTCTGCAATGGAAACATTATTGTGTGTCAGTTTACCTGGGCTGTCTGGCTAGCTAGTTCATCAAAAAGTAATTCAAATTGCTGTGCAGGTGTAATGTAAACATGATCAACACCAAAAATCAGGTGACTACAAGTAAAGGAGATGATCCAGGATAATATAGACAGACCTCACCAGATTTGCTGAAGCCTTAAGAGCAAAGATTAAAGTCCCTGGAGAAGAAGGAATTCTACTCAAGACAGCAGCATCAGGTACCCAGTCTGACTCCTATCTTATATGGTCCACACCAGGCAGGCCCTTCAATCAGATGACCAATTCCTTGAAATGTATCTCTAGACAGATTTTTACATGCACAGGTAGAAAAATAGTCTCATCTTAGCTCAGTTTTCTCTTAAACAGTGGTCCCAAGAACCAGTTTGGTTCCAAGAACCAGTTTAGTGGAAGACAGTTCTTCCATGGGTCAGTGAAGAGAGAGTCCTTTGGGATGATTCAAATGCATTACTCTATTGTACACTTTATTTCTATGGGTATTACATTATAATATATATAATAAGGTAATTATACAACTCACTATACTATAGAATCTTGTGGCACTACTGATAGGGTTTTGGTCTGAGTCTGCAAGCTATTGACTTATTATGGTCTCTGTAAAGTCAAACTTCTGTCTATGTTCAACTGTATTTGCAGCTGCTCCCCATTGCTACCATCACCACCTCAGGTCCACCTTAGCTCACCAGTCTTTGGGTTCTTATAAGGAGCGTGCAACCTAGATAGTATGAAAATCTAATGCCCC
This sequence comes from Thryonomys swinderianus, assembly GCA_004025085.1. Taxonomy (NCBI): domain Eukaryota; kingdom Metazoa; phylum Chordata; class Mammalia; order Rodentia; family Thryonomyidae; genus Thryonomys; species Thryonomys swinderianus. The sequence continues at coordinate 14,804 of PVIC010043678.1, forward strand.
ATGAATGTGGCAAGAGGCAAGCTTCAGTCAGTCATCCGAGTGAGAGAGAGCAGCTATAAATAGAGATAAACCTTTGCTGTTCACTTACAGCTCATCTTTTGCTGTTTGTGTATCTGTGACCTGGAAGTTGAAAACCTCTTCCCTAGTCCATTTGACTGGCATACCTTTCCATACTATATTAGTGATAGATTTATACATCACATATGATAGCTTTTGCAAAGATGGAAGCCATGGAAATAGATAATGAAGCTCTGGAAATATGTTGTTTTAGTAAATGGATTCTCTATGGAATTAATTCAGCATCCTCAAGCCACAATTCTAGTCCTCAGATAAACTGGCTGAGTTATTTCAGTGGCCAAAAGAGCACAGGCAGCTTCCAAATTAGTCTTACTGTTTCGCTAGTTGTCACTGTGGCTCTTCACCACAGCAGTTGGAAGCAGGTAGAAATATCTGCCATACTGTAAACATGATGCAGAAGCAGAGACCATTCTAAGATGTTTCAAGGGAATGATGGGAGTT
>PVIC010043679.1:0-15325 GCA_004025085.1 Thryonomys swinderianus
TTTTTTTTTTTTTTCCCCTCATTGCTTGGGAACGACCCTTGGGCCTCCCCGACCTTCATCTCCTGCCCTTTTCCTACTTTTTAATTTGGTACAGGGTCTTATTAGGCTACCCCGGCTAGGCCTGAACTGGTCACCCTCCTGCCTCAGCCTCCTAGAGTTCTGATATTAAAGGCCTGCAGCTCCACGCCTAGCGATGTAGCTTGTCCACATCCCACATTTTTTTCCACAGCTCATCCAAGCTCTCACGTGTCTTCTTGCAGCTTTATTTCATCCTTCCGAGTCCTGCCCCCTGTGTTGTCTGAATGCTCCTTATTCTGGCGTTTGGCCTCCTTTACACCACCCGCGCTGCTTCTTTGTGTGAGTCCCGTCCAACTTTGGGCTGCCTTCCCTGCCAGGCCGGGCTGGGCATGAAAACGAACGGAGGCCGCATCTCCCGCCGGAGCCGCTGTCCCGTGTCCACCAGCGGCTCTGCGCGGCTGGCGGGGCGCTGGGCGCTCCGGGAGGCTGCAGGTCCGGATACGCGAATGCATCCTCTCTGGGTGAAGTTAGTGGACCCAAAGATATTCAAAGATAGACGGCACCGCTCTTCTAACGTGCCTCAGTTTACCTCCCTGGGTATGACTGTTGATTGGGTAAAGGAGTCTGGCCCTTGAATACGGCAGCTAAGAAGTTCAGCGGTAACTTTTTATTCTCAGGGCTGACAAACCTCTCGAAGCCTGGCATTTCCTAGCCGTCTTTACGGCGCTCTGGCCTCACGGTGGTCACTGGACAAGCCTGTCACCTGCTGCCCTCACCTGTCTGTGGGAAGAGACACTGACGTTTCTACCGTAGCGTGTGGAGTAGTCTCTGAGGCCCAAGGAAGCGCTGGTGCCCCCAGCAAGACTTTAAGAGGGGAAGAAACTCTGCCCCACTCCTCAGGGAATAATCAGATTCTTTTGTATGTGTGTGTGGTGTTTTGAGACAGTCTCACTATGTAGTTCAGGCCTGTCTGGAACTCACTGTGCAGCCCCGGCTGGCCTGGAGCTCACAAGCATCCTCCTGTCTCAGCCTCTCAAACCCTGGGATTCTAGGTGTGCGGCACGCACCTGGACGGAACAACCGGATTTTAGAACTGGAAGACACCTCGCGGAGCACGGGAACCAAGGTCACAAGGGAGGCGAGGACTTGGCACAAGGCCCAGCTTGGCAGAGTCGGAGCCAGGACCGGCTCCGGGTGCTGGACTGTGTCGCTCCACCCACGCTGAGGCAGTGAGCCCCGGGGGAGCTGCTTCCTCCACCGCTCCCCGCGTGGCCCTGCTGCGCAGGAGTCTAGGGCGCCGCGAGCGGGGGCACGATCAGCCTGAGCGCCTGGAAAGCTGAGGGATGGGCCCTCCCGCCCGGCCTCCCCAGGGCCCTGCCGCAGACGCCGGCCCCGTCAGACCCGCACCCCCAGCCGGGAGCCCCAGGATGTGGCTCCTTCCTCCCCGGGGCAGCCTGGATCCCGAACGGACGAGGAGAAGGGCAGAGCGGGTCTGAACACGTTTAGTCAGATGAAGCCATTTTGCAAGAGGAGGACGGCTGCAAGCGAGGGCGAGGCAGTAAGTATCTGCCACTCCTCAGATCTGCACGGTACGGGCGCAGCTGGCACCCGGCACGCTGACGTGCACATTCAGCTGAGAAGCGAGGAAGCGGCCCGCCTCTCACACGGCCGGGCGAGGTGGCAGGAGAGACACAGGAGGGGCCTCCAGGGGCGGGAGCAGGGCGGGCCTGGGCCCGCAGCACGGAGTCCTCTGTGCCAGCGCGCTGCTGGTGCGGTCTACAGCGTGCAGACGGCGACCACGGCGACTCGGTTCGATGTTGGCAAAGATGGGCGCGTGTGTGTTTGTGTGAGAAAGACCGTGTGCGTCACTCAGTGCAGAGTTTGTAAACAGAAATAAAATTGTGCAAACACTTCTGTTTGAGCAGCAAGTTATTCGCAAATGAAGGAATGCATGCACCAAAGTACCCGTGTATATAAAAATATAAAATTAGTTCCAAACCGGCTCACGAATTCCCATTCCTTTGTGACCCACCCTGCCCCAGCCCTTGTAGACTTCTGGCCGGTGTTTGCTTCTTCTCTGCCCGTTGTGGCCCCAGAAGTGTAACCCACCATGTGCCACCTGCTTACTTAGCATGGTGCATTTGGGATTCCTCTGCTCTGTGAACAAAGCACGTTTTCTCCTTTTTGGCGCTGTATGCTGTTACTTTGTGCCAATGAGCCTTGCTCTTCTCTCCGTCTGCCAGCTGACGGCAGTGTGTCTACTGTTGGGTGATTGGAAATCAGTTGCTGTGAGCGTGTTCGTGCCACTGGTGTGTGTGCGTACATTTTCACTTCTCTCGGATAAACAACCTGGAAGTAGCTGCTGGGTAGTTTGGGACACACATGTTCAGTTCCAAGAACCCTCTGAGCTGGTCTCTGGGGCTGCACCAGAAGTGCTGAGTGAGATACAGTTGCTCAAAACACTTGTCAGCACTCAGTATTGTTGGTTTTTTTGTTTTTGTTTTTGTTTTTTTTTGAGACAGGGTCTCGCTTTGTAGTTCAGGCTGGCCCTGAGCTCACTATGTAGTCCAGGCAAGCCTCGAACTCAGCAATCCTCCTGCCTCTGCCTCCCGAGTGCTGGGATTACAGGCGTGAGCCACCATGCCCAACACTGTGGTATGTGATGCTGATTGCTGGTTGATTGTTTGTGGGCGTGAGTCACCACACCCAGCATTGTTGTACGTGGTTACTGGGATCGAACTCAGGACCTTGCGCTTTGCTGGAACTGCTGAACTAAATCTCCGGCCCCTAGTCTCGTTTGTTTTTGAGGAACACCAATTGATTCCTAGTGACTATACTGATTTACATTTCCACCATCAGTGAAGAAGGGGTTTGCTTCCCTTTTATCCCGGCATTCTAATTAAGATGAAATGAAATTACAGTGTAGTTTTCTTTTTTGAGACAGGGTCTCGCTTTGTAGTTCAGGCTGGTCCTGAGCTCACTATGTAGTCCAGGCAAGCCTCGAACTCAGCAATCCTCCTGCCTCTGCTTCTCGAGTGCTGGGATTACAGGCATGAGCCACCATGCCCAGCTCACTGTAGAAAATTTGAAATGGAAAAAATGAAATTGTCCCTTTTCTTAGTGCCTTATGTTACTGTAACAGAATGCCTCAGGCTGGGCAATCTCCAAAGAACACGAATCGAGTTCTTACGACTCTGAAGGCTGTAGTCTATGGTCATGGCCTCCACCGGTCCTCAGAGGGCTCTCTGCTGGGTCCTCCGGAGGGAGAGGCGCCATGGCCTCACACAAGCGGAGCAGACGGGCCACGGGGAGCCAGAGCTCTCGTGCAAGGACCTTTGTCCCATGCAGGAGGGGGTGGCCGGAAGACCTATCGCCTCATAGACGCCCACCTTTTAGTCCTGTTGTACGGGGCACTGAGTCAACCCTGGAATTGCAGACAGGACACACTCAAGGCATCCATCCATGACCCAACCGTCGGCGCTAACCTTTCCAACTTACCACTGGATTGCCTCCCTCCACTTTCCAGCACTGGGGACTAAACTCGAGGCTTGCACACTGAGCTACAACCCAGCCCTTTCTATTTTGAGATAGGTGCTTGCTAAATTGCTAAGTTACGAGGCTGGGCTTAAGTTACCCTTCTCCTGCCTCAGCCTCCCAGAGTGCCAGAATCACAGGTATGTAACCACCACATTCAAATTCCCTTCTTAACTCACTCTGTATCTTCAGCTCTTCCTTCTATTCACTTAATACTTTACAAATACTTGCTCGTACAGTCTTGGTAAATTCTCTTCCTCCTCCTCCTCCTTCTTCTGCTTCTGCTTCAAGACAGCGTCATGCTTTGTAGTTCAGGCTGGCCTTGAAGTCACTATGTAGCCCATCTTGACCTTGAATTCACAGCCATTCCCCTGCCTCAGCCTCCCAGAGTGTTGGGAATTCACGTTACAGTAACATGTGCCACTGGGCTCTGCTATAAACTTACTTCTTAAGTCACTTAATGGGTTTGCCAGTTACCGAACCAACATGCCGCCACACGCAATTAGCAATCATAGATAAGCAGAGACAATGTGCCCAGAAGCTCCGGGTGCTCTTGTCGGGGCAGAGGCATTTTTTCATTGACTAAATACACACATTCATATGAGTGTTTCATAATTTACCTGACTATTCTGTTGCAATATTTAGGATGCATGCTCTGTTTTTCTTAGGTGTCCTGCTGGGGTGACAAACGTGGCCACGTAGCCCTGGGTTTCAGATTTTTTCTCCTAGGGTCAGATTCCAACGGGGTTCGAGGGAGCCAAGGGTCATAGGTATTTCTGAAGCTCTGGGCTCCTGCTGGACCAGCCTGTCGCTGTGTGGTACGTGTTTTGTATGTGGCAACGTCGCCTGGGAGGAGGAACATCTCGGTTCCGGGAGCCTGTGTTTGCTGCTCCAGTGAACCCTTTCCCAGCGGTCACTGCCCGCGGCAGGGCCCTGCTCCGATTTCTCCGGCTGCTCCCTTAGCGGTAACATAGCATCTCTATTATCGGGCACGCGGAGGCCTGTTCGCCTTTAGACAGGAAACATCACCTGGTTCTGTCAGCTTGACATCTTCACCGCTTAGTAAAATGTGCGGCAAAGACAAGGAAAACGTATTTCTATCAATCTTTGTGTTATTGGCCTCTTGATTTCTTGAAAAATAAGAAAGCAAAGCGGACTTTTTTGACCTTTGAATTCTTCAATTACCGTGCCAAGCTCTGGAGACAATTAAGACATAAATAGTCTGTGTATAGGAACTTATCCGTCCTAACCCGTGATTGAAACCTGGCGCTGGAGTAGCGCGGCGGCGCACAAAAGACCTGGACACAAACACGTTAATGAAGGTGGGCAGCCAGATGTGTTTAGGCAGGAAACAAGGAAGAGAGAACAGAACTTGGGTGCCCGGGCCGGAGCCCTCTTTCCGTCCTGCTCACAGGCCGGCCTGAGCCTGGGTGGTGCCACCTGCTGGCGGCCACCAGCACTGCGGGGAACGCTCCTGGAAAGGACCGGCTTGGAACGGGGGCCGGGCTGTTGAGAACGCCCGCCGGTTTGGTATTTGTCGACGGAAGCGACCCACGGCCTCCGTAAAGTCCACGACCGGGCGCTGAATCAACCAGGCCCACAGTCTGACTCTCCGGCCGTGTTCCCAAACGCTGGCGCGCGCCGGCGAATAACATGGTGACAAAGGCCAGCTAAGAGCTCTCGCGGGGTCGCAGGTGGCCTGGGAGAGGACATTCCTGCAGCCTCTCCGGGAAGTGAGGAGCAATGTTAGCTCTGTAAGGAAACCGGGTATTAAGTTACTACGTTGCGTGAACTTTTGATCCTCCTGCCTCAGCCTCCAGGCGCTGGGGGCGCAGGCCCAGAGGTGCAGTTTACCTTTCACCTTCTGCCCACGTACCGACGGGAGAACAGAGGTGGGACGGCGTCTTGGCGTTGGATTCAGCCCAGGTAGGCTACACTCTGCCTCAGGAAAGCCAGATCTTAAGCCCCAAGTGCATAAGGTGGATGGGTAATTCAGACGGCGGGTGGCAGCGCAAAGGAATTTCTCAGTGTGGCAAAAACTTCCTGTTTTTTTTTTTTTTTTTGAGACAGGGTCTCGCTTTGTAGTTCAGGCTGGCTCTGAACTCACTGTGTAGCCCAGGCAAGCCTGGAACTCAGCAATCCTCCTGCCTCTGCCTCCTGAGTGCTGGGATGACAGGCGTGAGCCACCAAGCGCCGGCACTGCGGTATGTGGTACTGATTGCTGGTGGGCGTGAGTCTCCACGCCCTGCATTGTATGTGGTTACCGGGGATCGAACTCAGGACTTTGTGCTTGTGAGGCAGGCACTGGAACCACTGAGCTAACCCTCCAGCCCAAAAAACTTCCTGTTTTTTTTTTTTTTTAAATCAGCTTTTTAGGGCCAGGGATTTAGCTCAGTGGTTCCGGTACCTACCTTGCAAGCACAAGGTCTCAAGTTTGATCCCTGGTTCCACAAAACAAATGTCAGCTTTTTGTATTCACTTCAAATAGCTGAGTTGACACGTTGCTGCTGACACCATTTTTTCAGTGCACCCACCCCAGAAACGGAAAACCAGTTTGAAATGTAAAATGTCACTCGTCCCCTTGTCTTTGATTCGCTCACAAAGAAAGACGGTGTCGGGGGGAGCAGAGCCGGGAGGACACCTGGTGCGGAGGCGTCCAGCGGGGACAGGCTCCCAGGTCCTCTCTGCGGCGGCCGCGGTGGGGTCCTGCTGTCCTTCCCGGAGGACCTGCTCTTCCTGCCGGGCCCGCTGCAGAGCCCACGGCCTGGCCCGCAGGAGCGGAGAGGAGGCAGCGCGGCTTCGGGCGCTGCGGAGAAGGCGCTGAGTCCCAGCCTCGCGGTGGACTCGGGGTGAGGAGGCCGGTCCCACCAGGGGCTCTAGCCCGTCGAGGGACTTTGACACAGAAAACAGAACCAAACTGAAAGGTACTTCAGGGACTGATTCTTGTGTGTGTGCATGTGTGTGTGTGTGCGTGCGTGCATGCTTCTGGGGCTGGAAATAGAACCCAGGACCTTCAAGTGAGGGACTTCCTGGGACCTTTCTTCACCAGCTAAGCTCTCCCTGAATTGCCTAGGCTGTGTTGCATACTCCTGCCTCAGCCTCCCAGCATACTGAGACTACAGCACCACCATAGCCAGCTGTTGGGGTTTTGGCTGTATGAAGAACTCTCCTCCAAAGTCCTGGGCCAACACCCACTTGGGCAGTTCAGGAAGACCCAGATGTTCAGCTGCGTGATGCCCATAAGTGGCACCCATGGGTGGGCATCTGTGGCTCCCGTGAGCTTCTGGAAGGTCCCAAAGCCAGAAGCCCCGAGTCGCTGGCTGTGCGAGATGCGTCTGCAGGTGGCCTTCAGAGCCTAAGGCTTTCAGGTGGATTTTAAGGGACAGATTTTTGGCAAAGGAGTGTGTGCGACAGGAGGGTCTCACACAGCACGCCCGCTCTGCTGGCCTCAGGGAGTCTCACTTCCAGGGCCCGGAGGTTCATGAAAATGCGGTTTTGGGTGCAAAGAGAAGCTTTGCTGCTTCTTTCTTTCCTCCTTCCTTCCCTTGTTTCCTTCCTTTTTTCTTTCTCTCTCTCTCTCTCTCTTTTTCTTTTCTTTCCTTTCTTGCTATGTAGCCCAAGCTGCCCTCAAGCTTACGGTGATCCTCCTGCCTCAGCCTCCCTGAGTGCTGGGGTCACAGGTGTGCACCCCCATGCCCTGCCAGGGGAGATTTTTCTTTAAACTCACAAAACTCTTTCCAGACACGTGCTCAGCAGCTCTTTCCGTGATGCGGTGCAGAAGGGCGCGCCCAGCTAACAGGGCCAACCCAGCAAAGCTCGGTGGGCATCTGGGAAGAGAAGCGCCCGTGATTCCAGCCAGCCCAGCCGAGGGCCACCGACACGCGTGGAGATAGAAAGGCAGCAGCCGCCGCTGGGCCAGGTGGTTGTAGGCTTTGGCTTCTGGCTTCCAGATGTGCTGAGCATCCACGGTAGGACCTCAACTCCGGGACCTCAGAAACTCACCTCAGTGATTTGTGCTCATCAAGTGCGTACTTTAGACCTTGTAGTTTTTCCTGAGGCTGTTTACTGAACTACTTGTCTCTACAGGCTTGTCTTTCTGCCTGCTGCCTGCCTGACGTCTTCCCCAGGCAGGAGGAAGCCCGAGACCCTCGCCCCTCGCGGCCCTGGGTCGTGGACTCCACAGCGTACAGAATCACGAGCTAGATAAATTCTTGCTTGTTATAAATGACCCTGTGCGTGGGATTCCGTTACCACAGCACAAAGGAGACTAAGACACCAGTCAAATATCAACTAGTGTGAGGGCAGAAACATTGGAGGTATTTTTAACTTCACACGGCCTCGAGAAGGGTCTCTAAGGCACCGTCTGTGTTTTGGAAGCTTCTGGAGTTTGCTTTACATAAAAGGAGAGGGGTAGACCATCAAGGGGACACTCAGCCAGGACCCAGAGGGACAAAGCAGCTCCGGTCCAGCCAGCCAGTCAGGTGAGCGTTTACCGCACAGGGTGCGGGCGGAAGTGTCCCCACAGACAGTGGGGTGGACTAAGGTGGCACAGAAAGTCAAGGGGGCCGAGTCCTTCCTTCCAGAAGGCACAGGACCCGCGTGAGCTTGGCCACCTGAGGCTCAGCGTGGCGATCTCACGGCCGCAAGGAAAACGGGGGGCTCCAGCTAGCGCCGTGCACGCTGTCCGGGAATGCCAACAATCCGCGGCGGTGTCCACGCTTTTGGAAACACGGCCTCGAGTGCAGGGACCGTCCGCTGAGTGGGAGCCCTCGCTCTGCGTGAGCCGGGGCCGGAGGGCCGCCCTGTGCTAGCTTGATAAACATACTACATATGTGTGATGCCCCTGACAATTCACACACACACAAGAGCACACGTGTGTGCACAAACACAGTCTAACATGGCAGGTTTAGTCCTGAGAGAACAGCGAGTTCCCCAAGGGCACGGTGAGTGGGTGCTGCCCGGGTGCGTTGGGGACAGTGGCCTCGGCCTGGGGGGCCTGGCAGCGGGGCTGGATCAGAACAGAGTCCCACTTGACCTTTGCTGCTGCCAGAAAACTTAGGGATCGGATTGGGAGAGACCCCGCAGGGCTCGTTGGCTTTGCTGGGATCGGGGTCCGCACGGCGAGGAGCACGGGGTGGGACAGGAGCCCCCAGACAGGGCAAGCGGGCCGACAGCCCACAAGGAAGGAGCAGTTCTGCCCGGTTCTGTTTCCCTGGCTTCAGCTCAAGAACGACGAGGGAGGTGCCGAGGCTGGAGGAGGCCTTGGCGTGGCCCGGGCAAGGGCCTCTCTGCTGGTGGGAAGGCTGGGTCCTGGAGAACCTTCAGTCCCGCGACCGTCTCCCCGGACCAGGGCAGGAGGGGGAGGGACAGTCCTGCGCGGGTCCCAGGGGAGAGGACAGGGCGCCTGGGTCGGGCCGGCTGGCGCTCGCGGTGCAGACGCGTGAGAATGACCCCAGTCACCCCCGCAGCCCACCCCGGTCCCGTCCGGCCTGTCTGCTGGGGTCCGGGCAACAGTTCTCCCCGGGAGCCTGGCGCCCTGCGCTGTGTCCTCACCCACGCTCACCCTGCGGGTGAGAGCCAGGAGGGCAGCCCGCCCCGCCCTGCTTCCGCGCTCTGGAACCGCGTCGGGAACACGGAGCTCCCTCCGGGCCGCTGCCTGGGTCTCGCGGGAGCCCCGCAGGTGTCGGGTGCCGCGCTCCAGGCCGGCGCACCCCTTCCCCGGCGCTCGAGCTCTGCTCAGACGCACGCTGTCCCCTGGAGCTCCGGCGGGCTCTGCCGGCGGGCGGCCACGTGACCTCGCCCGGGAGGTTTCCAGTCTAAGTAAAAGAGACAAAACAATTCCGGGGGCGGAAGAGCATCTCCTGCAAATGAGAGGCTGCTTCCCGCCTCACAGGGGAGAGGGTATTGGCTTTTTTTCCTCCTTATTCATTCTTTTTTGCCTGGAGGGTAAACTTTCCTCGTGGCCTCGCTGTGAAACCCTCTAAATGGGAAACGCTGTGCTAAGACACACTAACAGCATCTGTTTAAAAGGAATCCAGCCGGTTCGCCTAGGAACGGCAGCCTGGCCTCAGCCTCCGCGGATGCCAGGCAGGTGCGCGGGGGCTGAGGAACCGCTCCGTGCCCACTGAGAGCCCAGCACCGCCACCCCCGCCCAGAGGGTGAGACCCAGGAGTGGCACACACCTCTTCCAGCACGGGGTGGGGGCACCCCGCAGAAGGGCGGCCCGGGTGAGGAGCAGGAGCGGTGTGAGCTGGGCTTCTCCCCAGTGTCCCTGGGCCGTGCACGAAGGACAGGTCGGCCGAGGCCTGAGGCCTGTGGTTGGCCATCGCCTTTCCAGAGAAGAGCCGAGCCGAGCCATTCTGCACGGGGCAGAGGCCAGGCCCCTGGGCGGGGCAGCTTGGCCACCCCAAGAAGAGGTGGTGCCCGGCTTTCTGTGGCTTCAGCCCAGCCCAGCTCCCAGAAGGCAGGCAGCACGGGTGCCCTGGGTGCCCTCCCAGCGGTGCCCAGGTCGTGGGGGTGCCCTTGGGTTCAGGTTTGTGTCCACCTGAAGTTGCTCGTGAAAGTCTTCTTAGAGGAGAGTCTAGGCCGGGCGAAGGGCAGCTGTCATGTCGCCCATTCCCGTGGCTGCGGGGCAGGCCTGCCCTGGAAAGGGCCGCGGGCAGCGGTCACAGGCTTCCTCCTTCCCCTCCATTAGGGAGACGCGGGGCCTGGCCACACTTCCCAGGCAGTTGGGACAGAGGACCCTAAAACTCAGCACTGTACCCCAGCTGCGGACAGAAACACCCCTTCCGTCACAGGTCAGGCAGGGGCTTTGGGGCTGGAGACTCACCTGGTCACACACCTGAAGCTGGGCGTCTTGAATGCGGGTCCTGGCCCAGCCTTCCTCCTCTGTGACCCGGAGCTGTGACGTGGCGAGGGCCCCACCCCAGCAGCGGCCGGCACGACTCCGGACCCCAGAGCACACAGCTGCGGGCGAGCTGGGGACACGGCCGGGCTCGGCCTCGGACCCCCGGGCGGCAGTGCAGGCTCGGGGCCTCTCGGCGCCCCGCCTCACAGCCTGCCGGCTCCCACCGGCCCCGACGCACCCCCAGGCTGCGCCCGGCCTTCCTGGGGCGCGGAAACGCACAGAGCAAAACACCGCTTCGCCAGGTGCGCGTCACAGGGTGGGGACGAGGGCAGAAGGGAAGCCGCGCTGCCCAGACAGTGCATCCGCCATGCAAATGGTCCCGGGAAATCACTCCGGGCGGTGAAGCCGCTGGCAGCCCCAGGCCGGCTGCGTCTCAGCAGCAGCTCGCGGCTCTGGCGGTGCTCAGCCCGGCGCGCTCGACTTCAAGGGCGTGTCTGGAGCTCCTCGGTCTTGAGAGCAGCCCTCGGCGCTGACTGAGCAGATGACAGAGACTCTACCACCCACCGAATGCCAGCCCCACGGTCCGCGTGCCTGCGGTGTGGGCTGTGCCCGGAGGGGGCCTGACCACGGGCTGGGGCCGGAGGGGGAGAGGGTTAAAGACCCAGACTGCAGGGCGGGGTGTCGGGGAGCAGGACCACGGCTGGGGGCTGGGCAGGGGGTGGGGACGGGGCGGGATCCAGGGCAGGATGGCAGCTGGGAGGCTGCCACGCACACTCGGGCACCCAGGTGCGGCCCTGCGGGCGGGGCGGGGCGTCTGGCCCTATGCACCTGAGCCGCCTGTGTCTGCCACATCGCTGCTCCTGCCGAGGACATGGGGCCCTCGCGGCTGCCCATGGCCCTGCTGCTGCTGCGGGCCCTGCTGCTGCTGGGCGCCCGGGCCTCCGAGGAGCCTGATGTGCGCTGCGGCGGTGAGTGTCTCCGCGGCCCCAGCCCGCCGCCCCCAGGCCCCGGAGCCAGCCTTGCCCCTGTGGGTCCTGGTGCCCTGAGCCAGGGCTTCCTTTCTCCTCCCAGCCCCTTTCTGGTGGCTGCAGGGCACCGGCTCTGTGGAGGCTTGAGGGCACCTGTGTGTCACCCTTCGGGCACTTCGGCAGCACCTGGGAGGGGCACTCTGACCTTTGCCTGGCACCTTGGCATGTCTGCGGCCCACGTAATGGCCGTGGCTTCTTCGGGCTAGAGTGGGCCTTGGGCCCGTCCTAGCTCTGTCTGGGTTCTGGCTGAGCAGAGCTGGCTTCCCCACCTGGTGAGGGGCTTGGGGAGGAGGAGCTGGTACCCAGGGGTGCACAGGGCCGGGGGCCGGGGACTGTGGGGACGTCCAGCCAAGGAAGCCAAGGGAGGCTGAGGGTAAAGAGGAGGGCGGGAGAAGGGTCTAGGTCCTCTGGGCCACGCTTCACTGGGGTCAGCGAGGGCTCCCCCTGCAGCCTGGCACTCACTCCACCCACGGCCTGGGCATAGGTGACCAGAGATGCAGCCACGGAGCCCACAGGCTAAGACCCTCTGTCTGCCCAGACCCAGCATCAGGTCCTCTTACCAGAGGGCTCTGAGAGACAGGGCTCCAGGGAGGAGACGGAGCCGGGCAGCTGACGGGCGCGGGCAGAGCCCTGGCGATGCTATCCTGGAGCACGCATGGCACGGTCGTGTGTCAGAGCCTCCGTGCAGAGACACGCGTGTGCTAACATGCTGACGTGTGATGAGCTCTGAACATACCAGGAGCAGGTTTGGGCACACGGGGGCAGCGGTGCCCCGGTGGGGGGGGTGCCAGGGCTGGGGTGGCACCCGGGGGTGGGCGCCCCCTTGTGAGCACCACCTCCTGACGACCGACGCGCCTCTTCCGGGGCTCGTTTTCCCTCTCTCTGCTCCTCCCGTGAGGCACCCCCTCTCCCGGGCTGCGGGGAGCCCTGGACACAGCAGTGACCCACAGCTGTCAGGGCAGCGACACCCGTGTCGTAGAGAAACGTCTCAACTGCCTCGCAGAGAAGCAGAGCAGAGAAGGCCTCGGCGCCCGGCGTGGGGGCAGGGCAGGCACCGCCCCTCAGGGAGGCCTGCGTGTGGAACTGAGGTTCAGGGACTTGCTTCCTAAGCACCTGGACCCGGCCAGGACGGGCTGTGGGCCAAGCAGCGGCCCCGGACTCGGTGTCCCTTCTGGGGCGCTGGGTCAGCGGCGTCGCAGGCCAGCTCCCTCTGAGGACTCGGAATATTCCAGCACTCTGGAAGGCTGAGGCAGGAGAACCGCAAGTTTGAACCCAGCCTGGGCAATTCAGTGACTCAGTGAGATCTTGTCTCAGAATAAAAACATCGAGGGCTGTGAACGCAGCTCAGTGCATAGGCCCTGGTTCAATCCCGCACACACAGACAAGGCGGCCCGTGGGGGTCCAGAGGCCCTGGAGCCAGGCCGTGGTCAGGGGACTGCTCATCGCTGCCAGGACGGGTGACCTCGGGCCTTGGGGCCCAGCAGTGGCCTTGCGCAAGGCCGACTCGGCCGTCCTCAGGCGGCCTGCTGAGTGGAGACGCCCCCCCGCGCCGCTGCCTCCCTCCCCGCGGCGTCAGCAGGGGTGTGAGTCCGTCACGTGCCTGTTGCCGGGGCGCAGGGAAGCTGACAGGACTCAGGCCACAGTGGGTGGAGGGGAGCTGCCCCGTCACGTGGTCCGAAGCAGAGAGCAGGGTGGAGCGGGAAGGCCCCAGGTCACCCAGCGACGGCCAGGCCGGCTCCCAGGGCCGGTTCAGCTCCGATCTGACCGCCGCACACCCCTCTGCGAACACGGGAGTCTCTGGGACACTTGAGGTCTAAGCCAGGATGGTGTGAGGTCTGCAGGGTGTCGGGTGTGCACACACCTGCAGCCGTGCGCGAGTGCCTTGGGCACACCTCCCTCCCTCGAGGAAGGCCAAGCTCCTTCCCGGACCCCGCGGGTCTGTCATGGGCCACAGCCACTCAGCGTCCCTTCCTGGGGCTGTGTGGTCCGTTAAAGAAGACCCTGCGTGGGAGCCACACCTCCAGCCAGCGCCAAGCCTGTCTTCTGCCAAGGGCTTCAGACTGGCGGACGGGGCCCATCTCTGTCTCTGCGTCTCGGGTCACAGCCGGCAGGCCGCTGTCCAGCCCTCACTGAGGGACTGGCGGGCCATTGATTTAGTGACATCCGCCAGCTAAGGATTGATCCGCTTTCCTTACACTAAAAACACTTTAACAAGTTCATTTGGGATCGGAGACAGTGAGCACTGCCCCTCCGGCTAGGGGTGGAGGGACCAGAGGGGGAGGCAGGGCCATCCGTGCGCAGCAGGAGGCTGCCTGGCCTTGCAGTTCCTGTGTGGTCACACACGCTGCAGGGCAGAAAGGCGGAAGACGAGGTCAAGCCTGGCACGGCGGTGCCCCCATGTAATCCCAGTATCCGGGAGGCTGAGGCAGGAGGATCACTGTGACTTCAAAGACAACCTAGACTGCATAGTGAGTTCGAGGCCAGCCTGGAGCACACAGAGGGTCCTTTCTCAGAAACTGCTTGCAGGAGAAGCTGAGAACGGGAGCCTGTGGCACCCTCACAGAGCCATCCATAGGGTGGCAGTAGCCCCAGGGCGACAGTGGGCATCTGAGCTTTTCCTTGGACGGCGATCTCCGCATGAGGAAGCCAGCTGCCTTCTGGAAGGGGTGACCCACTGCTCTCCCGGCAGTATTTCTGACAGCCCGTCTTTGCTGGAACTGCCATGGGCACGCTTTGGCCTTTTATGGGGACATCACATCCTCCCTCGCAGGGCAGGTGCCCAAGGCCCCTGGGGCAGGTGCAGAGCTTCTGGCTGGGTCTGGAAGGCCCTGGCACTGGTGGCATCTGCTGGAGGGCACAGCAGGCTTGCGGGACAGAGGGTGAGGCCAGCCTCCTGCTGTACAGCCACACGGCCTCCGCAGGCCGCACCCCTCCCCCGACTCTCCCTCAGCTCTGGGCTGTCACGGTGCCTCAGACCCCACTGACACTGCGCCAGAGGCAGAAAGACGAGGGGAGCGCTCAGGATCGCGCGGTCTCCTCCTGCTGATGAGACGCTGTCCTGCATTCAACGCGGGCCACAGCCACGCTGGCGTCATGGTGATTACAGTACCAGGGTGAGCTCCGAAGGCCCAGCATAAAAGGCTGCGCCCTTCGCCCCACCGGCCTCTCTGTGTTATGAGCAGGTGTGGCAGGACGGTGCCCCAGCCTGGAGGGTGGTCGGCACTGTGCGGTGGGTCTGCAGCCCTTCCCTGCGTGATCCCCAAGGCTGTCTACTCTAAGCCTCAGCTTCTGCATCCAAGAAACGGGCACAACAACATTCACCCGAGTCTCCCCATCTGAAACCTGCGGGCATGCTCAGGTGCACAGTGGCGTCTGTGTGCTCTGAGCACAGCGGCTGTGTCCCTGCTGTGTTCTCCTGCTCTGTGGGGACCACGCCGGGGCCCTTAATCACAGAACGGCGGGTTTGCGCGGAGAGGGTCTCAGGAGACAGGGGCCAGTGCTGAATAGCCTGCCTGCCTCTGGGGTGACAGCCAGGTAGTAAACAGCTTGTTTTGTGTTTTTCCAGACGTTTCTTCATGTCACAGAATAGTTTACAGAAATTTAGTGCTCACGAGGCTTGAAACAAAAATTTCTGAAGAGTCCTCAGATGAGATAACTAACTTTAGACGGAAGTGATAGATCTGAAGCGCCGCACAGGGGCGCTGCCCCTGCCTGGCACAGGCAGGTCCTGGTTCCATTGCTGGCATGGCAAGGAATGAATGAACAAACAAAATAAACACGTCAAAGGCATCTGGGCAGATGGGGTTTCTGGTGATCTGGAGGCTGATCAAGGCCCTTTCTGTTAGACCCGGGCATCTCTGTACCACGTGTGCGCCTTTCCGGCAGGTGAACAGCATTT
>PVIC010043680.1:0-15323 GCA_004025085.1 Thryonomys swinderianus
CAGGCTGGCCCTGAGCTCACTATGGTGCCCAGGCAAGCCGCCGCGAACTCAGCAATCCTCCTGTCTCTGCCTCCCGAGTGCTGGGATTACAGGCGTGAGCCACCACGCCCAGCATTATATGTGGTAACCGGGGATCGAACTCAGGTCCTTACGCTTGCGAGGCAGGTGCCGGAACCACTGAGCTAACCCTCCGGCCCCAGATCTTGAATCTTAAAAATGCTTTGTGTATAGGCCTGGCACAGTGGCACACTCCTGTGATTTTAGCTCTTCAGGAGATCAAGACAGGAGAACCACCTGAGTCCAGCCTGGGCAATTCAGCAAGGCTGCATCTCAGACTACAAAAGGGCTGGAGTTGTGGCTCAGTGGTGGGAGCATTTGCTTGCATAGAACAAAACCTTGAGGTCAGTCCTCATTGTTATAGAGAGACAAAGACAGACATTTTGTGTACAAAGTTGAGTTTTGCATTTGTAATAGCCCCAAACTAGCATCATTTTAACATCTGGTAGCAGAATGAGTTTTAAGGAAACAGTGGTTAATCTACACAGTGGAATACTATCCAGGTTCATAAATAAATAAAAACCACTAGAAAGTATTTATGATATGTAAAATGAAAGAACCAGTTATAAACTATGCATATTATCTCATTATAAATATGTTTAAGTCGATTCATATTTAAAAAGAACAAAATGTTATTAGTAGTAGTTTGAGTCATATGTTTTGGAGTGAATTTTAAAATTTCTTTGTACTTTCTCAACTTACTGAATGAATGATACAAAGATAATCAACTTATTTTAACAGGTATGAGGCCAGATGGAAAATATATAGCCCCAGACTCTTCTTTAGGCTGTAAGCATACCACGTGGGAACTTAGTCTTTCCTTAATTAATTTATTTATTTAATTTTTTTGAGACAGGGTCTTGCTTTGTAGTTCAGGCTGGCCCTGAGCTCACTATGTAGCCCAGGTAAGCCTTGAACTCAACAATCCTACTGTCTCTGCTTCCCGAGTGCTGGGATTACAGACATGAACCACCATGCCCAGCCTCTTTCCTTAATTTTTTTTAATCAGGGCCCAAGAAGAAACTAGACAAATGATTGGTGAGCTGAAGTGGAAAAAAAATCAGGTATATATATTACCCTCAAGGTGTTTAAAATCTAGTGGTAAAATTTACCAGTAGCAGAAACCCTAACATTCTATTTCCCTATGTCTTTGATCCAGCCTAATGTTTCTAAACTGATGGTAAAGATATCAAGAAATCATTCTAAAGGATCCCAGAGTAAAGGAGAGTGAAATTCAGGCCAGGCTGAGCTCATGATGAGTGGATTTGTTTCAGTCAATACTTGGTCAGTGTACCATCTTTACAAGTCTGGTCCATGGAGGCTATGGTAGAATGTATACAGATCTGAGTTCTCTCAAAAGACTTCTCCCAGAGAGGTCAAGTCTTTCAAAATCCACAGGAAAGTAAACATACTAGAAAACGCTAAAGGAAATCTCTAAAACGGTCAGGCATTCATACTTCACAGCAGTAATGTGGGGCCTGAAATGGGAACAATGTATAAGTGGCCAACTCTAAATATTCCATTTTTGTATTGTATTAGAAAGGAAATCTCATGTTGGGGAAGAACTTCCTTCATTCTAATAAGTCCCCCAGAATATAGCAGCTCACAACAATGGTGATTTATAGCACATCACGTAATGCAAAGCTCTAAATTGGGAAATAGCAGCAGAAAAAGACCACGGTTCACTTTTGGCCAGAGAGTACTGCAAGTTCGTTGTTTTTGTTTTTGTCTTTGTTTTTTTTGACATAAGTTCAAGAATCAGATTGAAAACAAGGATAAGGGAGGGAAAATATTAATTTTGCTTATGGTTAAAATGAAATGAATATATTAAGGAATAATGCTATAGCAATTTTAATTATTATTCTGAAAAACAAATTACCTAACAGAATATAAACCCTCCTCAAATAAATATATGTTTTAGTGGTAAAGATTTTGTTTAACTTGATTTAGATTATAAATCAACAAGATAAAGCAATCTTTATTCTTAGTATGAAGCATGTGGTTATTTATTATTTGGACTTGTTCTGTTATGATCTATGATGTATCTAGTTGAACATTACAAGTCTACCCAGGAATGACTGAAGAATTTTGGTCTTATATTTTATTATCTGCTTTTTGCATGCACATACACAACTCTTTAGCTAAAAATTTGACATTTGAAAAAACGTATTAATTTCTTCTTATTTCTTGTAATTATTATTTCTCGTTGTATTCTATTTTTATTAGCATCCAACGCAAGTTAAAACACTTTATACCAAAGAGTTACTTATTGGTGGTTTTGTGACTTTCTGTTAGGGGCTGAATTATTTCCCACCAAAATTTGTGCATAGAAGCATCCACATTTATTGGCTTGCTCTCTGTTTCACTCCATGTCCTTTGCAAGCCCGTCCTCTTCTACTCAGATTCTATTTGTTGGAGACTCTCGAGGTTTGGCTCTTGGCCCTCTTTTCTATCTACTATGCTTGATTTAATCAGACTGAAGAGTTTAGTAGAAGTCATGTGGGCCACTTTCAGGTGGTGATCCTGAGATCATGCTCTCCCTGCTTATCCTGGGATGCTAAAGTCCCACACAGCTCATTTAGATCCAAAAATAGAAACTTTATGTTAGGAAGGGAAAACTGCCTTGCCAACCCTGGATTGTGGACAGATGGTTTATTTTTTTCTTGTTTGTTTTTTGTTGTTGTTGTTCTTTTTTTTTTTTTTTTTTTTTGAGACAGGGTCTCGCTTTGTAGTTCAGGCTGGCTCTGAGCTCACTATGTAGCCCAGGCAAGCCTCGAACTCAGCAATCCTCCTGCCTCTGCCCCCCGAGTGCTGGGATTACAGGCGTGAGCCACCATGCCTGGCACTGTGGTATGTGGTATTGATCACTGGTGGGCGTGAGTCTCCATGCCCAGCCTTGTATGTGGTTACCCTGGATCAAACTCAGTACCTTGCGCTTGCGAGGCAGGCGCTGGAACCACTGAGCTAAATCTCCACCCTGACGGATGGTTTATTATGTGAAAAAGAAATGACTCCATCTCCTTTGAGCCTACATCCTTTGGGACTATTTAATATAGTTACTTGGATTGTACCTTTCACCAGTACTTCGAGTGTTCCCCATCTAAGTAAATGGCATCTTCACCCACCAACATTCTCAAATTGGAAACCTCTGATACCTCATCCTTCTTCACATCTGATTTACCTGCATGTCCTGTCAGTGGGATCTAAGAATTGTGTCTCACACTCACAACTCAAATGTAAGCCTGCCTAACGCCTTACACATCTGACTCCATACAATCTTTCTCCTAACTGAAGCCAGAAACAGCTTTAACGCTTCTATTTTAAACCCTCAGGGCCCTCTCATTTTATCAAGATAATGTCTCAAGGGCTGAAGGGTTAGCTCAGTGGTTCCGGCGCCTGCCTCACGCAAGGTCCTGAGTTCGATCCCCGGTAACCACATATAATGCTGGGCATGGAGACACGCCCACCAACAATCAACACCGCATACCACAGTGCCGGGCGTGGTGGCTCACGCCTGTAATCCCAGCACTTGGGAGGCAGAGACAGGAGGATTGCTGAGTTCGCGGAGGCTTGCCTGGGCTACATAGTGAGCTCAGGGCCAGCCTGAACTACAAAGCGAGACCCTGTCTCAAAAAAAAAAAAAAAAAAGATAATGTCTCAAGTATCCTACACTGGATCCCCTGTGAGCTACTCTTCTCCAACCTCACCCTGTGTCACTTTCAAGTTGCTCACAGTCTTGAGTCACAGTGGCCTTCTCTCCACCTCAGGTCCTCAAACACTACAGGTTCTCTCCCATCTCTGGCTTCTGCTTGTGTTCTGTCTTTTCTTCTCTGTGTTTGTTCTTTGGTGTTTTCTGTTATTGTTGAGTTGGTTCCTATGTCCTCTAGACTAGAAGGAAGCTTTGTGGAACCAGAATCTGTGAAATTGCTCACCTCCATACATTCAGCAGCATCATGGTGTCTATCACATAGTAGTTGCTCAATAAATCTAATAGTCCTTGAAATGAAGTAGCAGGAGAGGAAGGAGATGAGAGCTGAGGCTAAGGGTGAAAAGCATACCTGGAAAAAGATAAGTAAAGTTGATTTAGCTGAATGTATTAGCTTACCAGTTTTACCATAACAAACTCTCACAAACACCAGAAATGTTCTCCTTAAGAAAGCCAACAGCAGAAAGCATTTCTGAAAGGTCTGCCCATTGTAGGACACACTAATGAGACATTTAGTAAAACCAAGTGCAGGCATTCAAAATATATCTCTACTGCGCTGGAGTAGTTCAGTGGTTCTGGAGCCTGCCTAGCAAGCGCAAGCTCCTGAATTTGATCCCAGGTAATCACATACAACAATACCAGGCATGGTGACTGACTCCCACCAGTAATCAGTACTACATACCACAGTGCCAGGTGTGGTGGCTCACACCTGTAATCCCAGCACTCGGAGGCAGAAACAGGAGGATTGCTGGGTTTGAGGCTTGCCTGGGCTACATAGTGAGCTCAGGGCCAGTCTGAACTACAAAGCGAGACCCTGTCTCAAAAAATATAGATATAGATATAGATACATATAGATATATCTACTGCAAACCTAATCTTTTCTACTTTCCCTCAAAGACTATAGAATATGTTTTCAACTACCCATCCAAACATATGTCTTTCTATTTCCCATTCTACTGTCATGCCCATATTCCCAATCCCTAAACACATCAAGTAGTTCTCACCTATCGTCAATCTCTTCTTCCACCTGTAGTGATATTTATCACCATTACCTAGTTATCCAAGTTTTTCCCCTTCTTCAGAGCTCCAGCTCACAAAGCCGGTCCTTGACTCTGAGAAGCCACAGTTGCCCTTCCAACTTTTTGTGTTAGTTTTTCTCACCTAAGGATACAGAACACTTTTCATATATTCCATATATGTAATGAGCTAGTAAGAGTTAGCCTAGTACCTAACCAAATGTCTACCCGATACTTACTGACTTGTGTACAAATGTGTTACTTTATGGGGACAATAATTGGGAATAGATGCTTAGCATTTTAGATGGAGAAGGACCTTGGAGATTATCTGATTAAAATCCCTAATTTACACATGAAAAATCTAACATCAAAGAGACACAATAATGTTTCCTATTTAAAGCAGCATGCAAATTAATATTCAATCACATCTTCATCAGTGAGCCCCACTGAAACCCTGTACCCCACTAATTACATTTTTAGTAACCGCTCTTCTGCTTCCATTCTGTCTATTGTTCCCAATCACATACCTAGTAGGCACCTGGTGCCAGGCTCTGTGATGATGAGCAAGATGAAGTCCTGCCCTTCTGAACACAGTATATTTTATTTATTTGTTTGTTTGTTTGTTTTTAATTTTTTCAGTACCAGAGATCAAACTCGGGCCCTTCTGCTTCTAAGGTAGATGCAGTACCACTTGAGCTAAATCCCTGGCCCTGAACACAGTATACTTTAGAAGTTAGAATCTGTACTGATCTCTCTCTCCAGATATTCAGCTTTGTGACAATTTTCCAAGGAACCATGAAGTGTATGCACATAAATGAAACAAAGACCTATTTTGACAGGCTCAGATAATGAACATAACAGATTCACCTGCCTGAACTGACTTTTACCTGTCTCATCACAACCGTCTACTCTCATGCTGAAAATTAGGTCAAATTTAGTGTAAACTATATTGAATAAAAATCAAAGTATAAATATATTGAATATAATTAGCTTTTGGAGTTGTTTAGCTCTTCTCTAATTCAAACAGCTTTCTGCAAATCTTACTGAGATATGTCAGTCATCCTGTCATAGGATATAGGCTAATTTACTGCAAGCTATGCAATGATTTAGAAAGAAATGGACCAAAGACATTCTTGACCAGCTTTTAATGTCTTCGTATTTTTTTATTTCAGCACTATCAATCCCATGGGTACAGCTAAGGTGATGGAGAATGCATTAAACCCTGGAAAGGTGCTGAAGAATCTCTTCTCACACGTACCTCCTTGGGCATGCCTTAAAAAGCCATTCTCAAACTTGGTGGTACCATTTTATGCTGACCCAGCAGACAGCTCACAGAAAACAGACAAGAGACTAATAGAGTGGAGCTCTCAAGCCCATTAGTGCCTTTCCCCACAGTCTACTAGCACCCCCTTTCCCTAGGGCCTCACCAAAGAGGGAGTCTGTGGGATCACAGGAAATGCCCACCCAGAACCTGGGCCTGAGTTGCCACGACATACTCTTAGCACCCAGGACCTCATAGTACATGCCTACAGTGTAAATCTACAGCCCAGACCTATGGAACTTTTTCTGTTCACCTTCCTAAAAGCAGAATTTTTATTTTTCAGACAGAGTCTCACTTTGTAGTGCAGGTACCATGTAGCCCAGGCAAGCCTTGTACTCAGCAATCCTCCTGCCTCTGCCTCCCAAGTGAATGACAAGTTTCATTCATTTATGTGCAAATGGATACACCTTGAGGGCACACTAATAAGTGAAATAAATAGATCACAGATATGTAAATACCATATTTTTTCTCTGGTATGAGAACCTGTGGATGTAAATGAGTTCTAGAATGTATGATAGATTTTATAATATAGGAAATATTCAGAGGGAATGTGATAGGGGTACAAAATGAAGGGACAGAATAAATATGATTTGGAAAGAAAAAGAAATAGCATATATATAAGGGGTGGGGGGTTGTGGGAGAGTAAGGATATGGGTAAAAATGAGAATTAACTCGTGTCATATACTGGTACAAATTCCCCAATGATGAGTGTGATTGTGAACTGTATATAAAATGTACCAATAAAGAATTCAATTTAAGGGCTGGAGGGTTAGCTCAGTGGTTCCGGCGCCTGCCTCGCAAGCGCAAGGACCTGAGTTCGATCCCCGGTTACCACATTTAATGCTGGGCGTGGTGGCTCATGCCTGTAATCCCAGCACTCGGGAGGCAGGGACAGGAGGATTGCTGAGTTCGCGGCGGCTTGCCTGGGCACCATAGTGAGCTCAGGGCCAGCCTGAACTACAAAGCGAGACCCTGTCTCCAAAAAGCAAAAAAAAAAAAAAAAAAAAAAGAATTCAATTTAAAAAAAGATTAGGGGTCAGTCAGTTCCAATCCTTGTAAAGTGTGCTAGATCAGAAAACATCTTTATGCCTCATGCCTGTATGAGTCTACACAACTAATTCTTCTCAGAGTTGCTCCAGCAGGAGACAGCCATGGCAGGGCTTGCCAAAGAAAAGGTACAGTGATACTGTGATACACTTCAGTACCACATCACTGGTGGGCTGGAAAGCAATCTGACATGGAAATATAAAGAAGTGTAAATTTTCCCCGTGAAGGTATGATAGTTGCCAGAATTAACTGACAACAGGAAGATTAATAGAAAAAAGGCATTAAATATATTAATATGCATATATGCCTGGGCACTACACGAAATATAAAAATCCAAAAGGTCACATGGCTCAGCTTGAAAAGCCTCTGCATAGGGTAGTGTAAGCAATTTTAGAGAAGGGGAAAGTGACTTTTAGGGAAGATGAATGGATCCGAAGGACAGACAATACCTGGGGACAGTATCCAGATGGGCTCTAGGTATGGTACTCAGTCTAGTCTTCCTTCCTGGGGATGCAGATCCGTTCTTGGGAAGGGATTTTTACAACAGTGAAATATCTTCTGGAAGATCCAGGATTTAGGTAGATACGAGAATTACAGAAAGCACTTTGCAGTTGTTGGAAGAGAAAAAGGATTGAAAGAAAGGAAAACAAAGAAAAGTCAGAAAGAATTGAAGACTGCTTCAGATGAACATGTAAAAAGTACCAAACTGTGGAATGGTACTTTCTGAGCTCCAACAGAAGCATTTGGGATATGAACTTTGTTTAGAGATCAAGGTTACACACTACCTTTCATAGCAATTTAGCCTGGCCCACTAAGCCTAAATTCAACAAGCCAGAGTGGATTTCCGTGTGATAGATTGTTATTTGTGTATTTGTTTTCTTAAAAATTTTAAATATCCAAGGCTTAGAATTTAAGTTCGGTATCTGTTATGATTTGGATTCTGAAATGTTCCCCAAAATGCATGTGTAAATTTTGTTAGGAAGTGACTGGATTATGAGGGTGCTAACTTCCTCAACTAGATTAACCCATTCAGAAAGTCATCATTTGATGCTGTTATTGGGAGGTGAGGGAAACCGGAGATGGGACCTAGCTGAAGGGAGTGGATCATGAGGGTGTAAACTTGGGAACTATATCTTGTCCCCAGCCCCTTCCTCTTGAGTTTTTTCACCTATTTCTCAGCTGTCATGGAGTGACCTGCTTTCCTCTGCTGTACCCTTCTTCCATGATGTTTCCATCTCAGTAGAGGCCTAAAGCAATGGAGCCAGCCACTGAAACCATTTTGAAACCTCTAAAATAGACCTTTCCGGTGCTTGCTTCGGCAGTATATATACTAAAATAGACCTTTGCTCCTTTAAAGTTTTTATGTTAGATATTTTGTCACGGTGACGAAAAGCTAGCTGACCATAGAGTCTAAACCCTACTTTCAAAACGAGTTTAAATTTTGCCTAAGATTCTGATTCTACTATACTTAGGGTAGAATGAGATCTTTACAATCATTATTATCTGAAAATGTCTACCTGCTTTTCTTTGTTCTCCCCCACTCCCCATCTTTCTCCCTCACTTCTTTTCCTCCACTGACACACAAGTGGCTAGTGTGTACATACTAATGAAGTGCCCAGGCACTTAAGGATCCTAATCCCAAATCATAAAGACGCTAAGAAGGACCTCAGCTGCCACCCATAAATTTTTATTTAAAGCATGATAAAAGTGGAATTCATTCAGCACAGAGCAGTGCAGCGAGGAGGGAAAAAATGAAGTGTCAACTCGAAATACTTATGTGTGTCCCTGCCCTTGCCGAGCTCATAACTTCTGCACATGCTTAATAGGTCATGTCACAGTTAATGCTTCTTCCTTCTAGGAACAGCTTCATAAAACCCCTGAAATGTAGTTATCACAGATGATTTGGGATTGGAAGCACAGAGGCAACACCTTACTTTCTCTAATTGGAATGGCTAATTTGGCTGTAACAGCAGCTCTATCCAGATGCTCAGATTTGGTTTGGAGTATGGAAATCTGGAGTGAGGGGATTTACTTAGGGTGCTGAACAAAGAGAGTCATCATTATCTATGATCAGGAAAAAGTATTCTAATTAGTGTTAATATCCTCCTGCTGGGCTTGCTGTCATCCACATCTTGATCCCTGTCCTTGGATTTTCCAGGGTCTGATATCCTGGCTACACACAAACAAGGATCAGGGAGCTGATGCGGGCCCATGTGACGCTGAGGCTAAAAATGTTGTCCGGAGGAAAAGAATGAGGCTTAAAATGCTATCTACATGGACTTTCTTAAATGAAATCTTTAGAAAAATTAGGTTATAGGTAGATCTAATGTGCTAAAGTGATAAACATATAAAAACAAGTAGTAATTGAATAAAAGCACGAGAAGGATATGTGGAATATTGAACAAGTGAATTACCATTAGAGTTTATCCACAAATGAATCTGAAGCACATGGATACCCATTATGTCCTAAAATTTCTTAACAATAACTTTAGACTCAAAAGGAAATCAGGCATAAGTCAGCACTTAATAAATCTCCTTTGGTGATGTCAGTGACAGGGAGAGGGGCAGGTGAACCTCCCCTGGATTCCTTCCTTTTCACTGAGCTCCCTGAAGTAAGGGCCTCAAAGACTAATGGAAAAGCCAAAGAAAAAAGCCCGAAGACTAAGAAAGAGAAACTTGATGTGTGTGAATCCCACATGGAAAGGAGGGGAAAGAAAGATCCCACCTATAAATTTCCCACAGAACTGGGGCACATTGTCTCAGAAGTAAAGGATTTAATGGACCCTGCTGAAACCTCCATATGATGTTTTCTTAGTATTGGGCACTCTGCCAGTCACATATTTTTTTTTTTTTGTCACACATGACATGTGTGGCTCATGGTCAGAGCCAGGCTTAAGGAGAAGCCAGGTGGGCAGTTATCCAGAAGTAATCCCAGCAGCAAAAAGGAAAGTTCTGTCCCCTCCCTCCAAAGTAAAAATGACCAAAATGCAAATGCTATAAATGTCTGAAATGCCCACACATTTTGGTCATCCTTCCATTTCATCCTTAAAAAGGAGGGGGTTTTTCAGTCCTAAAAGTGTGAGTCAATATACATGATAGTACAAAAGCTTTCTGAGAATCAAGGTCCATCTTCTGATTCCAACTGTTGTTTGGAAGCGAGAGTTCCTGACCAAAGGACAAAGAAGTCTACCATGTGTTTGGCTGTTATACAATAACACTGCCATCTGAATCCAAATGCACTCACTATGAAACTTTTGTAAAAATGAACCCATGTAATATTATGTTAATTTTGTATCTTGCTCCTGATAAAACTTAGAAACTAACTCACTAATAATAGTTGGTGAGAAATATAAGAAAGATTTCACTGGGTGCATGTTCCATTAGAAAGGAATGTTTTCAAGTTTTATTATTGATTAACAAGTCATTAAGTAGACCAGTTTTCACAGTATAAACATAGCCTCTACCATTCTCTGTGTAATTTGTCTCCTGAGATCTAAGATAAAAAATAAACATGAACAAATAAAGGAAATAGTAAAGCTAAATACCAAGAAACCAAATAAATAGTGAAGTAAGAACAAGGGGAAGGAAGAAACAGGACATCTTAGAAACAATGCTCTCTGCCATTGCTGCTATTTTCCATGATGATATTGTTACTGATGGTGATGTTTGTAATGGAACAGTCCAAGAGCTTTTCCTCATCTTGCAGATAATTACAAGTTATTGGGGAGGGGAAAGAGGGGATTAAGAACTAAGGTGAAAGAAATGAAATATAAGAATGCCTCCGGATGTAGTTCTTTATTTCCACCTATCAGGCTTTGATAAGTGTTAATTTACAGATTATAATTAAGGAAAACATACAAAGAGCAAAGGCTATCACCTTAGCCAATATAAGTAATGTCTACTCCTCAAACTCTTGCTTATCTAGCTGTATGATCAGTAATATTAATAATATTAATTAATTAATTCAGTCTTTCATTCAACAAATCTTCAGTGAGAACCTGGTCATGTCCCAAGAACTGTTCTAGGCTGTTGGAATTTAAAGGTAAATAAGACAGGCAAAATTTTCTTCCCTCCTCAGGTGGTTTACATACAAAAAAGATAGCAAGTAAACAAATAAATAAACCAGTAAACAAGCAAGAAAATTTCTTCTACTAGTAAGTGTTAGGTGGAAAACTAAGCAATAATATAAAAGAGAGTGACTAGAAATGATATCTCATTAACAAGTTAACCATCTCTTCACAAATACATATTGTTATACATAAGTTAGCTTTTGTAGCGTAACAGAACATCCCAAATTTAGTACTTAAAAACAATCACTATTTCTTTAGTTCATATTGGGTCACCTGGGGTGGATCAACTGAACAGTACTTTTGGTCATATTGGACACACTCATGCCTCTGTGGCTGGCTACTGGACATCACATCCATGTAGCATACTTTTGGGGGTTGACTGGTCTCCATTTGGAGCAATAAGGGAAACTGGACCTTGCATTTCTCACCTTGCAGTAGACCAGCCCCTACTCATTCATATAAAGATGATTCCAAGAAGGACAGCAATGTGCAGTCTTGGAGTCTATGCCCAGAATGGACACCATGTGTAGCTACTTTCATATTGCTTTGCCAAAGCAAGTAACAAGACCAGAAACTGCAAAGATACATTGCAAACTGAGAGCACAGAGGGAAGGGAAGACTTATTGGGGTTTTGCAATCTAACACAGATGCCCTGGGGTAAGCTGGGCACTGAAGCAGCAGTAAGTGAAGCAGACACAACTCTTTTCTTCTTGGAACCTCTGGTTTAGTATCTGTGTTCAAACCAGTACTGAAGAAAATGCCTGCCTACAGCTCTAAGAAAATGGATATAGAATGGTTGTTTACCTGTGGGATATAAATGTTGATTTCATTAATTGGCACTTGGCACTTGAGACAGGGGATTCTGCCTGCTCAACATGGGACCTATTAACACGCCTTCCTGTGAATAGAACTAATTACTAAAATTGGATTTTAACCAAGCCACCCTCAGTTGCTTTTCTATACAGTGCCAATCCTATTGAGCAAAGAATAGTCTCAATTCTGTTGAAATCCTGTTTTAAGACAAAGTCATTTATTCATTTGTTCATTGCCGCAGACTCTCAGTTGCATCTGGTGCCCCTGGACCAGAATTACTTGTCCAGAAGGTGACCTTTGAGGTTGTGGATTTCTCCTAAAAAAATGACTTCCAACAAACACGCGGCAAGCTGGAGGGCCAGGAAGCCTGGCCAGCACCTAGTGCTTGTCCACCTCCCAGATGTCAGGGCCCAGAGACAGAAGGTGATTGTCTCCAAAGACCTCCTTCTGAGCACTACAGGGGAGCAGCCATGTGGTAGACATAACAGTCCCCACTCTGCCAGGACCCTGCAGAATTCACCCCAGGGCCAAAACTCAGAAGAAAACTTGCCAAAGTTTAGCAGAAAGACCAAGCAAAGCTCTTCATTGTTTTCTCTCAGTTTGTCTTTCTGAAAAATGGAGCTGCTACCACTTTCCTACTCTTAGATAATATAGAACACATGTCTTTATGTGACTGCTCGTCTTAGGACTGTCAGTCACTGTACCATCGTAGGGTCATAAAGATAAATGACCTTGGCTCTGTCCTTGAGGTACTTGTTGACTTGTGGAAGTCTACAACGAAGCTTCTTTAAGTGCAAGGCTGCAATTATCAAATGCTCTTGTTTAGTCACACAGAGAGAGCGGGCTCATAAAAAGCATGGGTGTTTGAATACATTAATGCTTTTTTATAACTTAGAAGAGACACACTCTTTGAACTGAAGGCATTAATATTGCTTTTGTCATCCTTTTATGCCAAAATTCTTTAGCCAGCAGGCCAAATGTTTTGGAAGAGCCCAAATGTACAAAGCTTACTCCTTTAGAACTGGAGGAGGGGAAATTTTTATGTTAGAAAATGGAATTCTCATGGCCAAGTGAGGTTTTATGTGTCCCCTGGGAAACACCGAAGAAACAAAGGCAGGCTTCTGTTTGCTCTGGTACCTCATTCTGTCACATTTGGAACATGCTCCATGGTCCCCACTCCGCAGGCCCTTGCTTGTACTACGGCCTCCACCTACCAAGTACTATCTGTAGATTCAGACTCAAAACTGAGCTAAGAAAAGATTTTTTTCCATGAAGCTATACGTTAGAGACCATCTTGAAGCTTACCTTGTCATTTTACTTAATAGTCTCAGCTTTCCCATGGTTCTCTGGTATTTACCTGAACTTTTAGTGGGCTGTTCATGTTGTTTTTCCACATAATGTGAGAAACACAATAGGTTCTCAATCATCATTTGTTGAAAATGAATCAGTAAAAAGTATGGAAGTGGAAAAGGAAGGTAAAGAGAAGAAAGAACAAAGAGAAAGAGATGGGGAATTAATAAACTAGTTGCTACATACAAAGATTTCTAGAAAAGAGTCAAAGAAGCAAAGAGACTATTTTAAAAACTATCAGATTTCGGAGCCAGAGATTTAGCTCAGTGGTTCCGGCGCCTGCCTTGCAAGCTCAAGGTCCTGAGTTCATTTCCACTAAACACATACAATGCTGGGCATGGTGACTCATGCATGTCATCCCAGCACCTGGGAGGCAGAGACAGGAGGATTGCTGAGTTCAAGGCTTGCCTGGGCTACATAGTGAGCTCAGGGCCAGCCTGAACTACAAAGCGAGACCCTGTCTCAAAAAAAAAAAAAAAAAACTATCAGATTTCACCTTGGGTGTCAATGACTTCTCAAAATGCAAAACTTCTGACAAGGTCTGAGACCCAGCAATGCAGGAAGGAGCCATAGCCTTTCCTCTTTGTTCTAAAATCTGTTGTGATCTAGGGACTAGGACCAATGGGAAATACTACCACTGCAAAAGAATCCAGCAGAAATTACTGCAAACCAAACATCAGTATTACTAGACCCATAATAATAGGGAAGTGGGTCTTCCATGGCAACACAATTTCTTCTAGGTGTTCAAACATGATGATTTCAGAATATCCCAGAGCTGAAGCAGGAAGAAAGAAGGAAGAGACATTGTAATGGGAACTAAAAATCCCCCCTCAATCCCCTTTTACCCCTGTACCAGCTTTTCACACTTCTGCATCTCTTTTGAGCAATAAACGATGCCACAAAATCTCTATGGGGAAGGGAGGAGTAGCAACCACACAATACACAAGAGGATTGTCAACCAGCTGGCCCCAGGCCTTGCTGCTCCGTCCATTATTAAATCAAGGCCTCACTCCAATCCCTTTCTGCCATGTTTAGCTTATGTCTGTCACCCTGACAGTACTTCTCAGATGCTCAAAGAATTTCCTTATGCTTTCTTGAAATGGCCTTCAAAAATCACAACCTGGGGCCGGAGGGTTAGCTCAGTGGTTCCGGCGCCTGCCTCACAAGCGCAAGGTCCTGAGTTCCATCCCCGGTAACCACATACAATGCCGGGCGTGGTGACTCATGCCCACCAGCAATCAATACCACATACCACAGTGCCAGGCGTGGTGGCTCACGCCTGTCATCCCAGCACTCGGGAGGCAGAGAGAGGCGGATTGCTGAGTTCAAGGCTTGCCTGGGCTACATAGTGAGCTCAGAGCCAGCCTGAACTACAAAGCGAGACCCTGTCTCAAAAAAAAAAAAAATCACAACCTGACTTACTAGAGCTATCCAATAGTGTTATCTTCATTTTTTGTATGGAAGCTGACAGGCCAAGAGGTTTATTGACTGGCCCAAAGTCACAAACAAATAAGAGACTCATATTTTTAATTGATTTTATTGGTACATTTTATATACAGATTATGATCACATATCATGATCACACTCATGACACAACTTAATTCTCATTTTTTCCCATTCCCCTGTGCACGCTAAACTGCCCACCCTCTATATACATAAGCTTTGCTTCTTTTTATTTTGAGACAGGGTCTCACTTTGTAGTTCAGGCTGGCTCTGAGCTCTCTATGTAGCCCACGCAAGCCTCGAACTCAGCAATCCTCCTGTCTCTGCCTCCCAAGTGCTGGGATTACAGGTGTGAGCCACCACACCCGGCAATCTTTTAATTCTTTCATGTATATACCTACAGGGAAATAGCAGGGTCATATGGGACCTCTAGTACTAATTTTTTGAGGAATCTCCACACTGATCTCCATAGTGAGATTCAGGTACTTTCAAGACACTGT
>PVIC010043681.1:0-15325 GCA_004025085.1 Thryonomys swinderianus
ATCTGAAGACTGCAGGATCTCTTCAATCATTCCTATACTTAGAGCTTTCTTTGGATCCAGTTTGAGGGCTCCACCTAAAACTTTGAGAGCTTCTCTACTACCTACGATTTCAACCAGCCGGCTGGCACCACCCCAGCTTGGAATTATTCCCATCTCCTTGTGGACAAATCTGATCTCACTCTCTGGAGTCATTAATCTGCAAAAGAAAAGAGGAAAAAATTTTAACTGCGTATGTACACTCAGAATCATGAAGTACTACCTGTTCATACTCTGGGAAAGAGCCACTTCTCCTTTTAGGTGACACGTAAGTGCATGTCAGAAAAACCTGGCTCTTCCATCTACAGTTTAATTTACCTCATGGTTTTTAACACCTTTTCTTTGAAAGCAATTTTGTTCTGCTTGCTTATCCTTTGCAAACAAGAACACAATTGTCACATTTCTAAATCCCCAGATTTTCTAATTTGAAACAGTGGATCAGTTGAAAGTATTGGTGTAAGAAATATGTATTAGAAATATACCATAGAAAATGCCTCACGGTCCTCAGGGAAAACTGCCACGGTGGCTGTATAGCAACTGTTTACTGAGTACTGCCAATGCTGGGTATGTTGTAGGTGCTGAGACTACAAGAACAATCAGAGTGAATTCTCCGCCTTGGAACTTGCATACAGTTTGGAGAGAAGCACTGAATGATATCAGTGGTTCCATGTTAGAAAACACTGGGGCAAGGAGTAATGAATAGAGATGTATGTGTTGATGTATTATTTAAGTGGAGAAGGCCTCTGAATATTTCAGCAGCTATGTAACGGTATGAAACATGCAGAAATCTGGGAGAAAATGTTCCAGGAAGAGGGAAATCAAATGCAAAGCCCTTCAAGTAGAGATGTTTAGGACCTCTGGGGAGCAGAGGAAGCAAAGAAAGCATTGGGAAGTGAAGTTCAAAAAAAGCAGACTTTCAGGCCTCAGGAAGAATTTCCAATTTTATTCTCCATGAAGTTATTTTGAGGTGAACCAATAAATTCCTATCTGATGTTTCGAAAGGGTTGCTTTGGTTGTTGTATGAAGACTTTAGCATTTAATAGCACTAGTTGTTTAAGAAGTTTTACTGACTAATCAGAACGACCATATGAGGTCTGCTAATATCCTCATTTTATACATGGAGAAGAGGCAAAAGGCAAAAGAAGTAGCTCACTCAAGGCCATATAGGGATGGCAAAGGTAGGACTTACCCAGAGACATCTAGCTTCACTGTATACCTCTAATCTGTAGCACATAAATGTTCAGACAAGAATGAAAGCTGTGATACTAGAAAGTTACTAGTGGTTGGGGTCAGACTGATGGCATTTCCTATAGCATGGGTTGTTTTTTCAAACTATAGATTTTATGAATGGAGTGACTACAGTAGAATTAAAGGGACTTAAAGCAAAAGGCTTCAATTTTCCAGTTAAATATTTGTGTATTAACTGACTAAAGCTACATAGTATGTAGGAAACGCCGTCTATAACTTGTTTTATTAACTGATTCATCTATTAACTGTTCAGTACTGGGGACTGAACCCAGGGCACTCTACCATTGGGCACCTTTTAAATTTTTAGTTCATGACAAGATCTCATTTGCCATCCTGGAACTTGTCTATTCTCTGTACCTGTATGATAGGCAAGAACCAATGAACTGACCTGAGTTTTACTTTTATTCCATGATTCAAAAAGAAGCTTTTACTGTTAAAACTTAGTTTAAGTTTGTCATGTCAGAACGTTAACATTTTAGGGAAAATTACTGATTTCAAAACTACTCATTAAAAAAAAAAAAGACATTACTTTGGCTTTCCAAAGTGTTAAGCATTCAACTATAGGCAATCTACTTCTCTTTGCACCAAAAACAACTCACTCAGGTCTTTGGCCCTTTAATCAGGAGACATTTCCAGGAGAGAATTCACATAAAAGCCTATTAACCACAGCTTTTCATAGCTGTGAATTTCTACAAAGGAAAATAATGCCGTAACTGTGAACAACTGCTTCAAACAATAGCTATAAAAAGTCTTGATTAAAAAAAATGTTTAAATCAGAAGAACAAGTCTACTAAGAATCTGACTGGCCCCCACATTGTATTGCTTCAAAAAGAGAAAACTGTCAGATGTAAGAAGGAACTGAAATTACAGACGTTATTAATGTCTGGTAGTCTTACAGTTGGGAACAGTATTAATAATCCAGCCCTATAAAATTTTTCACAGAATGAATTAAATGTCACTTAAAATTAAATCTTGGAATCACTACTCACAATAGCTCAGCTATGGCTACAATAGAAAAACAATTAGGAATAAATTCATTTAGCATCACATGAAGATAAAAAATGGATGATGCCCTAGATGTATTATGTAGATGACCTTAAACAACAAAAATTCATGAGTGCTTGAAATTCTTTGCTTCTAGAGGAGAAATCATTTTTATATTATGTTCTTTTGTTTCTTTGCTCTGTTTTACAAGCAAAGTATGCCTTTCAATCCTATTTTAAAGCTAAAAAAAAATCCTGAGTTAATCTTTAAAAACATGTGCTGAGGGTTGGTGATGTGATGTATCTCAGTGGTGTTGCTGCCTGATGGCAAGAGTAAGGTCCTTGAGTTCGATCCCTATTTCTGAAGAAAAAAATATCTGCTGTAATCAAACTGACATCCATTCTTTATAAATCAAGTACCTAGAATGCCTGTGTTGATACAGATTTATACTTTAAATACATGTGATAAAAAATTCACTGATGACAAATGAACACAAGGTTTTAACCAGTAAAAGCAATACAGGACATTGAGAAGGGAACCTTTCATAGAACTCTATTAAATGAAATATTAAAAATTTGAAGATAAAACGTTGAAAAACAACATGATTATGTTGTCAAGATACATCCAAATATAGAAACAGCTCCATTTTATGGGATCACACACTAATTCTAGAATTCAGCTGCTGTCACCTGGCAATACTGCAAGGGCTAAACTCTTAATACATGTAGACTGGAAGACTCAGCCGTTACAAAGACTTATTAGGACAGATTCAATTTACAAAACCGCACGAAACTCCTATTTTCACAAGTGAGAGGATTATAAATGTCTTCAGACTGACCCTTACTGGCGATGCTGAAAACTTCCTCTGGCATCTTGGAGGAGAGATGAGGTGAATCACACGCTACTGCGTGGGCATAACACTGTTCCAGCGTAAACCACCCACTCCTGGGGAACAAGTCCTGACACCTGGAAATACTTCAGAGAACCACTGCTTTCTGATGGGTTAGCCCTAGGCTTCAGCGTTAAATGCATTGAAGAAAAAGAATTTTCAAACGAATTTATCAAATTTTACTGAAATAAGTTTTTAAATAAATACAGCAGACATCTCTGTCCAGGAGGAAGAGACTCTGGTTAACTGCACCCCAGTCTCAGCACTCTTGACTACTCCAAGTGAGATAAGCGGTGCATTCCCCTAGATGGAAAGGTTCTATCTGTCCACACGCCAGCTGTCCCTGCCCGCATCTCAGCCATGCCAGATGCTTTGGGTGCTGCCTCACACTGCTGCTAAGTGTCTTCAAAGCATACCCTTCTTACCTCCCCAGGTTTGTACTCAATAAAATACCAGGTGCTTTCGGGGCCCTCGTCTTTGCTGCTCAGGACAGAACAGATCAGTCCCAAGACCCAGTTTGCTAAGTCTCATTTCTTTCTTTACTCTTTATCAGCTTGTGTTGTGCCTCACAGGAGACTTTGGACTTACTGCAGAAGTCTACAGTAATGTCCCTATTCCTGTTCCCTACAAAGAAAAGACATAAGAACGTGGCTAACAATGCTTTGTTGAGGAAAGGCCCTTGTAGTACTCTGAAGAAACAGGGAAGTACACACTGAATGGGGAGATGAGAAAGCTCTGCTGGGATGTGTGAGGACTCAGGAGCCAGGGTGCAAGGCTTGAAATCCTAGCACAGTCACTGAACTGCCCGCATCCCACACCTGGCGACAGACAGCAACTGAAAAGGACACATGGTGGAAAGAGGATGAGGAAGCCTCAGCTACCAATCTGAGGCAGTTACTTTACATCTCCTGGCCTCATCTGCTTGCCTATAAAATAGATGACATAACAGAAACTAATGCCATAGAATTACTATTAAATGAGTTATACTGGATAGATACTCAGGACAAATAAACTCTCCAGTTCCCCTATAATCTTGGACTAAGTATGCTGTAAAAAATGTATGTGAAATTGCCTTAACCACCTAGAACAGGAAATAATAAGTTGTATAAATTGTAGCTGACACATTAAACTCCATCTGTACTAGGTTTTAATACTTATGCTGATAGTACAAATAGTAGCACTGTTTCTGCAAGAGAGAGGTATTGTTTCTTGGACTATAATCACTGAATGTCTACAGTGTTCAAAGTAAAAGAACTAGAATCACACTGTGAAACCCAGGCAATGGTAGTATACTCTCCATGGTGTTTGTACAAACAGAGACCACACAACATACACAATTTTGATATTGCCAAATGAGGGAGGTAATACTGTGTTGTGTCTGAAGTCGAAGATTATAAACTAGTTAAAAAAATACACTAATCAAAACTTCTATGATTGCCTAAGGAACACTGCACGATGTAAATAACAATATTAAAATGTTAAAGAACTGATTGTATAATGTAAATTTAAAGTGTGTTATGTTGAGGTTTTAATTTAAGTTTGTCATGTCAGAACATTAACTTTTTAGGGAAAATTACTGCTTCCCGAACTACTCATTAAAATAAAAAAAGACATTACTTTGGCTTTCCAAAGTGTTAAGCATTCAACTACAGGCAATATACCTCACCTGGCACCAAAAACAACAAACTCAGGTGTTTGGTCCTTTAATGAGGAGAAATTTCCAGGAGAGAATTCACATAAAAGCTTATTAACCACAGCTTTCCTCGGGATGACATACCTCTAGTCCTCTGACACTGCATATTAGGAGCCAATGGTGACAAAGCCAGTTATGCTTATATGGGGAAATACAGTACAGGGTGGTGACAGGAACCTTCCAGCCACCGAATACCAAATGGCAACTCAAGCCCACCTACTTATCACAAAGTGACAGCACTGCAATTAAACCCGAATACTGGGGTTTTAGTTAAAAAAAAAAAAACAACAACTCTATCTTTTGTTTTAAACATACGTGTACATGTGGTGCCACACATTTCCCATCGCTGGCACAGAAGGCTGTACAACTGATACTGTCCCCATCATGCCTGCAGCATAAGTACTTGTTTGCATATGTATTTCCCTTTTCCTTTATTTTGTTTCTAATTGCCACCACCTCACAAGACAAATTATGGAAAATACAAGGAAATAACCCAAGAGTTCTCCTTATAACCTCATCTGGTGCCCAGCACTCACAGAGCTGCCTCGTGAGGTTCCCTGCACTTCATGCAAGACAGTTTGGGTCAGAAGGGGTGCAACTGAAGGAGGGAAGTGTTCAGGTGTGTGCAGTCATAGTAGGAGAGGTGGGGAACAGATAAGAAAATGCTTTGTGCTGGTTAGGTGTGATTAATCCAGTTAGTAATCCCAGTATGACCCAAGACAGGTTTTTGTGATATTATACATAGGCTGGAAAATAGGAACTTCCAAGTAACGTGCTGGTAACTACAAGACCAAGGAACAATGGCAATGTGACTGTTGAGTAGACCCGCATTGCCGATGTACACACTCACTGGTGTTTCTAGGGCCTTCCTGGGTAAACGATGCACTGGAATGCTCACTCCTTGGGTGTGTAAATGCACATCCAGTCTCCCTGCTAATGTGCTTTCCACTGGGAATGGAAGAGTGGTCTTGAGAAAGATGTGGATTGAGTGGACTCCAGGAAACTCCCCAGGGTAAAAAAGCTAACAGAGGGCTGGATATTTAGCTCAAGTGTTACCGGGCCAACCTTGGACACACAAGGGCCTGAGTTTGATCCCCAGTACCGCGAAACAAAAACAAAAAAACAAAACAAAAAAACAACCCAGAGCTGAAAGGACCACCATATGTATTTTCAGAGAAACTACATGTTCACTAGAGTGCTAAGAAAAGCTTTGGGGGTCCTTCTGGCATAAGCAGATATTCTTTTTAGACTTCAAAATTTTTGCTTTAGGGGTAACCTACTTTCCGGTTCCCTTCTGTCTCAGACACAAGTTACCTTTCAATACATTTTACTCCTCTTAACTTCCATTGCTCCTAGAATTCACGTTTCAGATACCTAATAGATTTGGGAGTTACATCTATTCCCCTGTATCATTTTAGAATGTACCATTCTGAGATTACTGGATGGAGCTGCTTATGTCACTGAACTTCTGGGTGTTCAACAATTAAATTTTGAAGACCAAAACTACAAAGGATCCTGAATTTTTGGTAAGTTGCCCAACCTCCTGAGCAAGGAGACTGCTGGACACCACAGGACAGATGTATTGTACGCCAATGGAAGGGCATCAAGAGTGAAAAGCCTCCCATGCTTTCACTGAAAGCAGCATGACCAAGCAAGGCTGTGACCCATCCTGATGCCTGACTCTGACTGAGGAGCTGAGAGGCTCTCTGCATGACTCTAAGTGATGCCTAAGGAGAGTTACGTGACCATGACAGAGAGCAGAAGGTTGATTTTGATCGATACAGATCTCACTTTAACTTGATCTTAAACACCCAGAAGAAAAGAATAACTGAAAGATATATGAAAAAAATGACATAATCATAAAGCTAGATACAAAACCCGGCATCAATCACTGACCCCTTTTAGCAGTTTTCAGCTACACTGGAAGCTGAACATGGTTATGGATCATTAGGAAAAAAGGCAATCTATAAGGGCTTAACTAATGTTTTACAATTTCTTTGCTAAACTTCTTGAAATTGTCTCTATCTTCTTATAGCTAAAACTAGAGTCAGAAGGTTACAATCACTATCTCACTCTGTGACACTCCTCAACCTGCCCTTCCATTCTAGTGCTCATGCTTAGATTATACATGCTCTGAATGCTTAAAATTTTGTTGATTCTTACCTTGAGGCCACCAAGCTTCAAGTGGTTATACAAATGAAACCAATGAGAAATGTGCTAGGCTTTTACTGGAATCCACCAGATCAACCTTGTATACAGCTCATAACTGCTAAACTACAATATGACTTCCATGTCAGATTCTGAAGTCACTTGGACCTTCTCCTTATCCTGTTTGTGGGCACCTATGACTACTTCCTCCTTGTGGAAACATGAATGGGCCATATTCATAACAATCCTGCTGCCTTTTTATTCAGCCCGTGTTCTCTTAACTATTTCTTTGGCTTTGTCTCCTCCAGACTCACAGTTACACATCTACCTGAGATCATGGTGCCTGGCACCTATAAAGGGCTTTTGAAAGCCTCTCTGTAGAGTAGCTGAGTGCTGATCACAACTGTGACCCTTGTAAACTGGAAGCAGGCAGAACAGGTCTTTGGCCCTTGCAACTCATGGCAATTAGGATACTTCAGAGGGGGAACAATGCAGATGGGTTAAGTTAATTTCATATCTCATAGGCACTTAGGGTGAACCAGCGAGGCCCAACATGGGGGACAATCTGGACACATTTACCCAAGGCCAGCA
The DNA here is from genome assembly GCA_004025085.1 of Thryonomys swinderianus. NCBI lineage: Eukaryota > Metazoa > Chordata > Mammalia > Rodentia > Thryonomyidae > Thryonomys > Thryonomys swinderianus. Next base: position 7,590 of record PVIC010043681.1, read on the forward strand.
TTGTAAAAGAAGAGAAACCACCATGGATGTGTGCTTTCCCTGAGGATGAATAGCAATGACTGACATTCTAATGGGTATCAATCACCTGGAGAGTGGACCCAAATCTTACCCACCCCTTCCAGGAAGGATCCCTGACTGAAAACCCTTGTGCACTTGCTATGTGACTTACTTCTTCATTGGATCCCCATTCAATTAATATTATCTAAGACTACACTTGTCATAATCTTATTGGTTGGTCATAGTTTTGTCCAGCTTGTGATTTCTTACTGAACTAATGTTACCTAAGCAACTGTACTTGCAGACTTACTAGTTGACTACAGTTTTGTCCCTTGAACCTGCCTCACCGCATGGCTTTGCTCCATAAAAAACTCATGGGAAACAGGGTGAGTGAGCAACCCATTTTCTAGTTCCTCAAGCTATCGTTCTCTCAATAAACTTTCCTATTCTTAAAAAAATTACTTTATTAGTATGTTTATGATGCATAATATTTGCCTTTGCAGAACTTATACGGACACACACACATATGTATCTTATCATTTTTGATTCTCTTTCCCTCACTGTGCTTCCTCCAATCCCACTCTCCATTTTCAGTCTCACTTCCTACCTCCTATCGTTTTTTATTTTGCTCTTTAAATAATCCCTATTTGGGATTTTCCACATAAAAGAAGGCACATAATAGTTAACCATCTGTGTTTCTTTCATTTAACATTATGATCTCAAGATCCATTCATTTTCCTACAAATGACTCAAATTTATCTTTACTATGCCTGAGCAATACTCTACTGTACATATGTACTGTTTTCTTTATCTAATTTGTTGATTGACACGGAGACTGTTTCTATAATTTATCTATCATGACTGCTCTACTACAAACATTGGTATGTGCATATCACTGTAATACTATGACTTTAACTTTCCGGAAGATGACAAGAAGAGATCAGTCTGGGTCAAATGGAATTTCTATTTTTAATGTTTGGAAGAACACTTCTACACTGATTTCCATAGTGGTTACCCTAGTTTTCTTTCCACCAACGATGTAGGGTTCTCCACTCCCCCAATCCTTGTCAGTATTTGTTACTGTGTGATTGATCACTATTCTTACTACAGTAATTTCAAATCTCAGCGTTGTTTCAATCTGCATTTCCACAATGGTCAAAGATGCTGTCTTAATCAGCTTCTCATTGCTCAGACACAATACTTGACATCCACAAATTAATGCAGGAAAGATTCACTTCCAATTCGCAGTCTGTAGAGGTTTTAGCCCACAGCTGGCTGGCTCAGAGGCAGGCAGAATTTCAGAGAAGACTTGCTTTACAGCATGGCAGTCAGGAAGCAGACAGAAAGAGATCAAGGGAGGAGGGCAGACGGACCTCTCCCAGACCACGTCCCCCCACAACTACTTCCTCTCAACATCACATTTAGATATAAACTCCTCAGTGGGCCAATCCAATAGTGAGTATCGTGGCCCAGGATCCAGTAAGCTACCCAAAGCCCCACCTATGAGGATGTAAGGATTGGAGGGGGGGATTTGGATATAAACCACTCAACATATTTTTTTTTTCTTTTGAGACAGGGTCTCACTTTGTAGTTCAGGCTGGCCCTGAGCTCACTATGGTGCCCAGGCAAGCCGCCGCGAACTCAGCAATCACACCTGCCTCCTGAGTGCTGGGATTACAGGTGTGAGCCACCACATCCGGCATTGTGGTGTGCGGTGTTGACTGTTGGTGGGTGTGTCTCCACGTCCAGCATTATATATGGTTACCGGGGATTGAAGGCAGGCGCCAGAACCACTGAGCTAACCCTCTGGCCCTCACTCAACATATTTTTATATACTTACTGGTCATTTGTATTTCTTCTTTTGAGAAGCATTTATAATTTCTATTGCCCCCCAACCTTTCTGAGACCAGGTCTTGCTTTGTAGTTCAGGCTGGCCCTGAGCTCACTATGTAGCCCCCAGGCAAGCCTCGAACTGAGCAATCCTCCTGCCTCTGCCTCCCAAATACTGGGATATTACAGGCATGAACCACCATACCCAGCACTGTATGTGGTACTGATTGCTGGTGGGTGTGAGTCGCCATGTGGTTATGTTATATGTGGTTACCGGAATCTAACCAGGGACCTTGCACTTGCTAGGCAGGCGCAAGAACCACTGAGCTAAATCTCAGGCCCTAATTCTTCTGTCTTTTAAAGTTTCAAACATTTCCTTAACTTTCCTCTCCAAAGTTTTGCTACAGAGGATTTGAGTTACTCAAAACTATTATTGTCTAAAAAATTTTAAATGCATGGTAACAGTTACAGTAATTATACTAAACCCACATTATCTAATTTAATGGCTCATCAACAGACAATACTTATTAATTGATAGTCTATTTAAGAATAGATAATATGGGCTGGAGATTTAGCTCAGTGGTTCCAGTGCCTGCCTGGCAAGAACAAGGTTCCTGGTTGGATCCCTAGTAACTATATACAACAATACTGGGCGTGGTGACTCATGCCTACCAGTAATAAGTACCACACACCACAATGCCAGGTGTGGTGGCTCATGTCTGTAATCCCAACTTAGGGAGGCAGAAGCAGGAGGAATGCTGAGTTCGAGGCTTGCCTGGGCTACATAGTGAGCAAAATTCTGGCAAAAGAGAAATCTGAGTATATACCGATATATTTAATGTAAGAAATCATGCAGGTGTGACCTCACCTGAAATCACAAGCTGTGGTGAATTCCGCTCCTCCGCCCAGCGCCCGGCCCTGAACCAGTGCGACGCTTATTAGAGGAAGTCTATAGATTGAAGGAAAAGGGATGTTAATATATCTAATTTCAGTGTCGATTTATGAATGTTATTTTTAGAATCCTGAAATGCAGCAGAAACAAAACTACTACACTCTCTATAGTAAATATCTATCAAAGAACAGTGGAACTTTAAACCTGCACTACAGCAGAGGAAAAGGAACACGGTACTGAAAATACAATCATTACGTTAGGTGCCATGAAGATGTTTTTTTATACCAGAAAGTGAATTCAAGGCCTCCCACTGAACTACACCATCAGCCTGTTTTAAATTTTTTATTTTGAGATAGTCTCACCATGTCACTAAGTTGCCTAGGCTGGGCTTGAACTTGCAGTCCTCCTGCCTCAGCCTCATGTTCTGTGTGGATTACAGGTATCACCACCATGGCCAGCAGTGTGTATGCTGAAAGCATACTGAAACTTTCTTCTGGAGACAGATGTTTTCATATAATGTAACTCTGGAACTTCGCAGCAGGTGATGACCCAGAATAATCAACGTAACATCATCTGCATCCATTTTTACCAACCTTGGGCTAAGGGCAGGAAAATTAAGGTGATACCCAAAGGATGAAAAAGTGGCCTTGAAGACAGAACTGGCCAAAATGATCCATGGAGTAATCCCATGTACAGGCACTATTTAAAAAATAAATTTAACTTATTTTCAAAGACCCGACTTGCAGGCATATGCAAATACTACAAGGTAAAGCTACAATATTTTAAGTAAGGCTTCTATGTGTTTTAGTCCAAATGCAAAGTTATAGGTCTGATATAACTAAATATATAATACACACTGTTCCCAAGTAGAAAGGATTATCTAAAAAATGAATAAATAACCTGGAATCCTCCTGCCTTGGCCCCAGAAGAGGTGGGGTATGTACCCAAAAGTAAGAGGGGTGATGATGCAGCTCAGTGGCACACATCTCTAGGTTCAATCTCTAGTACCACACACAAAAGTAAACAAACACAAGCAAACAAGCAGAACAGCTGTTCAGATTTATCTAAGAAAGTGTTAGGTGTCAATAGAGGAGGCAAATGAACAGGTGCTGACCACAAAAAAACATTTTATAATGGAATGCTCTAGCCTAGTGCTCTCACTTAGACTCTCAGATGGCGTAAGCACAGGGGTGTCCAATAATAAATGTGCTTAAATCTGAATTTAGTCTTTATACTTCTTAAAGTGTCTACATTCAGAGTAAGGAACCAGAACATGGAGCAGTTTGTGACCTAGAAATTGCAACAACGATAAAAATTCTCCCTTTTTCTTCTTACCTAGATGCAAAGTAAATGCATCTCCTCAGAATGCCGTGAGAGCTTCCCTGACCCAGGCTGCTTTCCTGCCTCGTGTGGAAACATCTTGAACTGTCTGCAAACCCACACTGTGCAGTCCCTGGGACCCACCCGCCCCGACAGCACCTGTCCTCTGCCCCGGATGTCCTGAGCACCTACCAGCCTGTCTGCCTGCCTGCCGGAAGCTGCTCCTGCAGACAGGCACACAGCTCTTCCCGGGAAGCTCCTCCCACCACCTGCCCCCTGCTGTCTGTAAAATATTTGTGCTTGTTGCACTACAATTCAATTAAATGATTGTGCTCTATGGTAAAAAGAAATAGCTCATCATTAGAATATGTATAATTTAAAAATCAGCTATTATTTTTTTAACTATTACAAGTAATAGTAATAAAGAGCTATTTTTAGAAATCATATTTTTAAAAAAGATACATTACCGTGTAAATCTTGTTAAGGTGTTCTGCATGAACATGCACAAAGCCATTCCAGCCTTTAAGGAAAAAGAAGCATAAACAAAAAAATATAATACTAATGTATTAAATGCCTGATTTTTTTAAAAGTTTAGACTTTAGAAAGTAAAGAAGATAAAAATTATCCACCTTTTTTTGAAGGAGGCTGTCAGTGAAAACCCTTGGCTGCTGCGTGAAGCCACGCGATGCCATGGCTGACTCTGCTGTGGATGCCCGAGGGCTCCCAGTGCCCGGCTATGCATGAGGGGGGGCAGAGGTGCGGGGCACGGACAGGTGCACCCCAAGAGCAGGTGGGGCAGGGATGAGGCACTCAGCCCTAGTATTTGCACATGGACACATGCGTGAAAGAGGAAAGAAGGACGAGCACAGATGTACTATCATAAACTTTGAACTTTTGTACCTCTTTATCTTGGCATCTCTAAAAATCAACACATTTCTTCTGAAAAGTGGCTCCAATGCATTGCCTCCTATTTTTCAACTCACACTTTCTAAAAGCCATGTAATCAGGCCTTCACGCCTTCTTCAAAATGATTTTCCTCAAGGGCCGGAGGGTTAGCTCAGTGGTTCCAGCGCCTGCCTCGCAAGCGCAAGGTCCTGAGTTTGATCCCGGTAACCACATACAATGCTGGGCGTGGAGACACGCCCACCAGCAATCAACACCCCATACCACAATGCTGGGCGTGGTGGCTCACGCCTGTAATCCCAGCACTCAGGAGGCAGAGACAGGAGGATTGCTTAGTTTGCGGCGGCTTACCTGGGCACCATAGTGAGCTCAGGGCCAGCCTGAACTACAAAGCGAGACCCTGTTTCAAAAAAAAAAAAAAAAAAAAAGCAAAAAAAAAAATGATTTTCCTCAAAATGTTCTAATAATGTGTCATTTTCTAAATTAAACAATCTTTCATTTTTCCCCAATTTTGGCCTCTTATAGGCATTCCCTTTCTTTGACTAGTTTCTCCATTCTGATTCTGTCTTAGTTTCTAATAAAACTTTGGACTCCTGATTCTCTTATTTGTCTGACTGTTCTTTTCTAGTTTTTGTCCTTGGCTTCTACTCAACACATCCTCTAGTGCACACCCCATAACAGTCAACTCCATGAGTCTCCTTCTCCTAGTAGTTTACTCCCTCAAAGCGTCATCAACTGCCCCCCTTCAACTGCTGCTTTCCTGTGAAGCGCTACATCCTACCCCAGTTCTCACATTTTGCCAGTACCTCGCACTCAGCATGGCCAAGCTAACTGGCTGGAGACTGGCCAGGAGTGCATTGCAGTGTTACCAGTGAACAGCGTCATGACATAGAACAAGTCAACCATGGAGTAAAAAATCTGTTGATTGGCTCAGAGATTTAGCTCAGTGGTTCTGCCGCCTGCCTAGCAAGCGCAAGATCCCTGGTTCAATTACGGTAACCACATACAATGATATGATATTGGGTGTGGTGACTCACGTCCACCAGCAATCAGTAACACACACTACAATGCTGGGTGTGGTGGCTCACACCTGGCACTCAGGAGGCAGAGGCAGGAGGATTGCTAAATTTGAGGCTTGCCAGGGCTACATTGTAAGCTCAGGGCCAGCCTGAACTACAAAGTGAGATCCTGTCTCAAAAAAAAAAAAGAAAAAGAAAGAAAAAATCTGTTGATCTAAATTTAAATTTAAGGAGAGTCAGAAAGATAACATGTAGCCACACAGAGCACAGTAACGCAGGGGTCAAGGGACACAGGAGGGCATTATCCTGAAGCTAGATGAAGACCAGGAAGGTTTCTAGCATGCCAGGCTTCTCCGCGAGGCCTGTGCCCACCCTCTGAAAGGACACAGGGATTTATCTCCCTGTAATTGGACTCTGCTGCCTCCCTCTTCAAACAGCCCTCTCACAGGATAGAGCATAGCTGTAGCATCAAATCCCAATCTTATCATTGGACTGATGTTTACTTCTAAAATCTTATTTTGACTCCCCATAAGTTTTCAGGGCTATCGTGTTTCGATGGTCACCTCCTGGCAGAACTGCATCATGGGAACAGATGCAGCTCTTTTCCTGCCCACGGGACTAAAGATACCAAGATAAAACCAACTGCTTCTGAGGCTAGTTACAAACAAAAACAACTGCAGAGAAAGCTACACAAGGATACCAGGACATGGGGGACTGCCAACGCTGTCACGGGCACCAGATGGTTCCACTGCATCAGTCTCCATTTGGTTTACATTTAGTGACTTGATAAACATTTTTAAATTACAGTGGCAAAAGCTGACATAATTATTTTTTTTTAAAAAACTCATGGAATAATCACTGTCATTTCCTCAAAGAAGAGTGCAGTCTACTTATAAAAACCACTGAATATCTCAGTTACCACAGCAGTCTCAGAAAAAGCAAATTCATGCAGCAAGCGTGGGTTGCATCTGGGGAAGGGGGAGCGTCACACAGAGGAGGTGGGACTGAGATGGTTCAGGCCAGGATGTGCCCAACAGGGATGGCACAGGTAAGCACACAAGCTTCGGCGCCAGTGTGGCCTGCAAGTTACACTTTTCCTGCTGGCTCTCAGCTGTGTAAGGACGTATCTACATGACACGTGGCTGCTTGGAACTCTACACACACCATTTTAAGTTCTTGTTAATTTAAAAATCACCACGTGGTATACTGTATTCTGACAATGAAGCCGTAAAGGTGCCATATTTTTCGAGGGCAGGGCCTTAGCTGATCAACTGTGGCCATGTTAATGCCGGGTGGTCTCATCTCCCTGTGGGGTGCGACAGTGAGGTGCTGGGAAGGAGGAGCACATAAAGGAAAGGAAGGTGAGAGGAACTGTACCCCACAAGAGGTGCTGAAGAGCCCAGAATAATGCAATGAAACCGTCAGTGCCAAGAAGCCATCCCAGAATTCCTGAGTAACTAAGGGGGGGGGGGGTCTAGCCCGCCATTTTGAAGCTGGGCAAACTGAAGCAAGAAATGCCAATTGGATCTTCACCAGCCTTGGTTTTGATGTGCGGGGGTGGGGGGACTAGGTTGGAAGGAATGAGAACCCTTATATATTATGGGCAGAGGAAGTCAACTGGCTGACATGTTGGTAATGGGCACCTCTTTCTTGCCTTTTTCTGGAAGTTGATTATGCATAAGTGACCACGTCACTTTCTTGCGTTTATTATGGTGATGGGTAAGCATTCGTAAAAAACAACAAAAAGGGCCGGAGGGTTACCTCAGTGGTTCCGG
>PVIC010043683.1:0-15322 GCA_004025085.1 Thryonomys swinderianus
GTAGATGCAAATGAGTTCTAGAAAGTAGGACAGCTTTTATAGAGTGGAATATTTCTATAGGAAACTTGGTGTGGGAATTTGATGAGGGGAAGGAATAAATATGATGCAGAAAGAAAATAAAAGAGCATGTATAAGGGGGGAGGAGGGGGGAGTGGGTAGGGATATGGGTAAAAATGAGAATTAACTTGTGGCATATACTGGTACAAATTTCCCAATGTTATATGTGATTTTGAGATGTATATAAATTGTACCAATAAAGAATTCAATTTAAAAAAAAGTCTTAAAACATGTGATCAATAAAGACTGGACAGAAGACAGGGTAATGAAAATGGAATTTAAAGGTGAATTTTTCCTTAAAGTATAAAACCTGAAGATTTCTTCCTGCCCCTTACTGCAATGACTTCATATCAAATATTAATCCTATTACTCATTTAGCGGATCATGAACCCAAACTTTTTATATACAGCCATGTCTTTATCCACAGGGCAAAACTAAATGTGCTATGGCTCTTTTAATTATATTGTCTTTCTTCTATGTTATATAAAACACATTAAAAGAAACCCATATCCCACAGGAAGCATAACTCATGACCATAAAAAATAGGTTCAGGATTTTTAATTATGCTTTACAATACTTGGCTACAAGTAACTTTTGACTTATGAATTGGTTATAATTTCTCAGCAGTCACCATGAATGCACACCAACTCTCACAAAGTGAGAAATATAACTTACAGATGCCTTTTTAATGTAATGAAATGTTTATAGATACTAAATTTGTTAATTATTGAAGTTGACATAATGTTAGGCTTTTCAGGCATTTAATTAAACATTTATATATTTCTGTTTCACAGACCTCACTTTGTATTTTTAGACCCATAAATTTGATTTCAAGTCTGAAATATTTTTATGTCCTTGGAAAGCCTCTAAGTCTTGATCAGATGCTCAAGGGCTTAATGAGTGAACTGGCCTACTCCATCTCCTCTCCCCAAATCCTGAATCAGGAATATAACCAGTCAATTTATAACCATAAGAACAATTAGCAAGGAAAAGCACTATATTGCAGAAGAGAAAACACTGCTATAACAGTAAATGTGCCATCTTTGATCAAAATCATCAAATACTATGTTGGCATTGTTTATATACCCACTCTTTGAAAATTATCTTTGCTGCCCATATTCTGCCATAAAATGTTCTTTGTTCAGAAACTAATTGACATGAATTTGAGAGATTTTTGCTGTGATATGTTCCTTCCTATCACCCAGATCCTTCTCAAATTCGTATGCTCAAGTGATCCCCCATCTCAACTTCCCAGGTAGGTGGGACTACAGGTGTGCCCCAGAGCACGTGACTTGGAACTTTTTCAATGATATCAAAGTATGAAGCAAAACAAGCTATCAGTGTGTCTAATCTGGTCTACTGAATTTATCAGCTTCTAATTATTTGTACTATGCAAAGTTTGCTAAAGTTTGAATCTTTCAAATGAGGAAACAATGAAGGATTGTCAGATCACGTATATTTGCCTTTATTGTTCAGTCCTTATCTCAGTTGCACTTGAGGACTTAACAATGTTTTAAAATAACAGAACCAGCTGGAGTGTGGTGGTTGAAGCCTGTAATCCCAGCACTAAAGAGGCAGAGGCAGAAGGACTGTCAGAAATTCAAGGCTAAGAGAGTTAGCCTGAACTACAAAGCGAGACCCTGTCCCCCTTAAAAAAAAAACATTAAAAAATAAGATAACAGAACCACTTTTTAAGAGATTCATAGCCTTTCTTATGCCTTCCCTGAAAGAAACAGTGGAAAATAGAAGGGCTTTTGAGCACTTGCTGTACCTGATACCTTCCCTGCACTCTGACACTTAAATCTCAGAACAATCTCTGTGTATGTGCTTTTCCAGAAAATTGAAATAGTCTGATATTTTACAGCTGTAGAGAGTGGCAAGCAAACTTTTAAACCCAACACTGTATACAAAACCAGTGTTTGCAGATCATGTCTGGAAATTGAATTTTTTTTTTTTTTTTGGTGGTACCAGGGATCAAACTAGGGCTCTTGTGCTTCCAAGGTAGGTGCAATACCACTTGAGCTAAATCCCTGGCCCTTTTGTTTACTTTTTTATGCTCTCCTGGAACAAAGAGATAATGTTGTTGACTTAAGTTTTTTCTTGATAGCCTCTAAATATCCCATGTATGTTGGCTCACTTGTTAAATAGGTAAAGTTTGTGGAAATGAGTTTTAGTCTGTTTTCTGTTGCAATAATAAAATATCTAGGACCTGGGTGTTTTATAAATAAGGCTTATGGATTTGTTTTGCTGGGGGGGGTAGCCCACGAGTATGAAGCTGGCACCTGCGTGGTGTCTGTTGAGAACCTTCTTCCTGCACCATAACATGGCAGAGGCTTTCTCTGAACAAAAGAGCAGGCATGCCCTTTAATAAAGTGGCTCCAGGGACAACCCATCAACTCCTGATTGGATGAGCCCATTCATGAGGACTGGGCACTCATCAGCAACCAACCAGCATTTCTCAACACTCTTGTATTGAGCACAAAATTTCTAACACATGAACTATGGAGAACGCATTTACACCACAGCAAAATGGAAATATACAGTCTCACTTAACTGAAATCCCATTTTATTACTGACCTATAACTTGACTCTGTGATACATGAATTTTGTTTCTCTCCCTCATGTCCAGAGTGTGGTCAACAAAATAAATCTGTTTATGGTTTTCCTATTAAGAATTTTTTTTTGAGACAGGGTCTCGTTTTGTAGTTCAGGCTGGCCCTGAGCTTACTACGTAGCCCAGGCAAGCCTCAACTCAGCAATCCTCATGCCTCTGCCTCCCAAGTTACATTACAGGCATGAGCGACCACATCTGGCACTGTGGTATGTGGTCCTAATTGTTGGTTGGTGTGAGTCACCATGCCCAGTATGGTTGTACATGGTTACTGGGGATAGAACCAGGGATCTTGCGCTTGCTAGGCAGGCACTGGAACCACTGAGCTAAATCTCCGGCCCATCCTATTAAGAATTATTTTTGTGCAATAATTTTACTAGATATCTGCTCATTTATTTGCCATTAAACTATTATATAACATGTATGATTTCTTAAAATAGGTGCTAGAGTTATTTTACTAAAATAATTCCTCCTTAGAAGCCCTACTTGCAAAAGTCTATTTTAGGCATGCTGTTTGAACTTAATTTTGATCTATGTTTACTGTGTATCACTAGTCTTCTATTTATAGCCAAGGGATTAACATTCCCATGTTCTTTTGACCTATTATGCTTGATATCTAATTCCTTCTATGAGACCTAATTTCAATGTAAATTATTTAATTTAAAATCCCAAATTAAGTGATGTGATCTATGTTTAGTAAGAATGTAAACAGTTTCTTAAGAAATTGCAAGCTATTAACTCTTAATTATATTTTGTGCAATAATGAAAACCATGAGTCTTATGCGATATAAAAGCTGTGAAAAGCAAATGGTTTATTGGGATGGCTAAGTAATTCTTTAAGGATTACTAAACATATTTTGAGTATATATAAAACTAGTAAGTATCAGAGGAAAGCTAGACAGAAATTATTTAACAAAAGTAGGAATGGGGTGGAGATTTAGCTCAGTGGTTCCAGTGCCTGCCTCGCAAGCGCAAGGCCCTGAGTTCGATCCTGGTAACCACATACAATGCTGGGCGTGGTGACTCATGCCCACCAGCCATCAATATCACATAGTACAGTGCAGGGTGTGGTGGCTCATGCCTGTAATCCTAGCACTTCAGAGGCAGAGGCCAGAGGATTGCTGAGTTTGAGGCTTGCCTGGGCTACATAGTCAGCTCAGGGCCAGCCTGAACTACAAAGAGAGATCCTGTCTCAAAAATAAAAAAAAAAAAAGTAGGAACAATCTAGACACAGCAAACCTAGCTAATTGCCTGCTCAGGATCCACTTGCCCCCTGTTTCCAGAAGACTCATCTTCCCAGCCTCTCTTGCAATGAGAGTGGCAATATGACATGATGATAAGAGTGACACAAATTAAAGCTTCAGGTGGCTGCAAAGTCTTTTACTCTCCTGTTAAAAGAAAACAGTGCATTTGGGAAGAGCAAAAGTACATAAACAGCCTAGGAAACTAAGAAGACCCTTTTCCAAAATAAAAATAACAAGGTTGAGGATGTAGCTCAGTTGTAGAGCACTTGTGTAGTATGCATGAAGCCCACGTTCCATCTTTCATACCACAAAGAAGAAAGCAACTGGCATGGGCCATGCTTCTTCTCGCTACCTAAAATATGTATATAAGGTCTGAACTGCAACATTCATTCATGAAAAGCATGAGGTAAAAGCAAGAGAATCACAGTCACTCTGGGCTTGCTGACATGGAACTACAAAACCAGTGCCAGCAGCCATTTAGGCCCTCTACATTTCTTGATGTGTGAGAATAAGTCTCTGTAAGACACTCTTAGCTGGTGTTCTCTTATGTACAGCTGAATGCATCTGTGAAGCTACCCACACTTGTGAACTTTCTAAGATTTTGTCACTGAAAGTATGATCCATGAACCAGTAGCTTTGGTAGCATCTAAGAGCTTGTTAGAAATGCAGTCCCGAGCCCACCTCAGAGTCTCTAAATCAGAACCTACATTTTTAGTGAGATTCCCAAGTGATATATATGCATATTAAAATTTGAAAATCATGGTCCTCACACATAATGGAAACTTGGAGGGGAAAAATATACTCTATGTTACATACATAGAAAAACAGCAATTTTCCCAACAAAGAACTGTAAGGGAAAGGGGGAATTTCAAACATTCATGTATCACGTTCTGTAGGTCAGGCATGTATATACATACATATAAACTGAAGTCTATTTTCTTTATTTTGTTTAAATTTTAGATATGGTAAACCCTTGCTTTGTCAATTATCCACACAGTATAGGGGTGGAAATGGGACTTTAATAATTCCTAGAGCTACCTGGGCAGAGCTGTTTTTTCAATCATGGTCTTGCCAACTTCAAACTCTACCCCTTTCTGGTATACTACATTGATTTTCTGGCTCCAAGTTTTGAAAGGAGGTAGAAAGTAAGTTAAGAAGTGGGAAGGGACAGAAGATATGCTTGGATGGTAGGGGACCAATGGAATAAACTGCTAGGGTTTGCATCTCTGGGCAGAATTTAGGAAATCAAAGGCTCCTAAAGAAAAAGAGAGCAAGATGGTTGGGGTCTACAGTTTGAATGACAAATTAAAGGCACATAACTGAGATGAAAACTAGAGGCATTAAGGATAACGAAGTAACCCACAGCATTATGAAATGGACTTGCTTCAGTAATCAGTCAAAATTCTTAATGTGCGAAGTTGTTTTGTGACATAAAGTCTAAGAGAACGTTTCTGATTGAAAACATTCACTTTGATGGGCACTTTTACTGACTGTTCTGTTGGCTTACATCACACATCTGGTCACGGGACCTCAAACCTGAACTGCCTAAAGTGGTGTTGACTCACATAACCCACATAAATGCAGATTCAAGTGGACAAGCTTTAGAACATACTGTATTTATACTGCCTCCTTAATTTAAGAGCAATTATATTCAGTAGAAGTGACCATGGGGTAACATCTGGGACTGGGCATAGCAGGCAATCAACCTCATTGTATTGACCAAAGGAAGATCCAACACCTGTACCAACACTGACCTTTTTCCAGAAATCTTAGTTCCTTCGGGAACACTTTCATTAACAAAATCAAGAAACAGAAAATTTCCTGCTGACCTACACTGGGGGAGGAATAACTTGCCTTGAACTGCTTTTACTTATAATGGCATCAAAAATCTCTGACTAGCCGGGTGTGGTGGCGCATGCCTGTAATCCCAGCACTCAGGAGGCAGAGACAGGCGGATTGCTGAGTTCGAGGCTTGCCTAGAATACATAGTGAGTGGCAAGCCTGAACTACAAAGCAAGACCCTGTCTCAAAAAAAAAAAATCTCTGACTTATTCACAAAACATAGAGTAGATAATTGACAATGATAGGCACAAATGTCTTATAAATTATGTATGAACCAAAAATTTGGAAAATTTTTTAAGGAAATGGAAATTTAATCTACCTTGATTTGATCATTACCTACTATGTTATCACATTATATATCATAAATTTGTACAATTAAAATAATGTTTTAAAAATCTCTCTTATTAGAGATCCTTCTAATTAATTTCAAAAATAAATTGAAGAATGGTCCTCAGTAAATATTTAATAAAACTTAAGAGAAGGAAAGGAGGCCAGGAGACTGGTCTTTCTCAGTAATGTTTGAGTGTTTATTAAGAAAGATAAATGTAATTTATTAAGACATTGTTTTGATAGTGTTAGCTTCTTGCTTAAAAAATAAAAAAAGAATAGGATTAAAATAGCTCCCCAGGTCTCAGTTACCCTTTCTCATCAAAAATGTTTTATTATTTTCATTATGTTTGTTATTATCTAAAATGATCTTGTTAATTTTTGTCTTAGTCATTGCTGCATTATCAGTTTCTGGGATTGTGCATGACACAGCATAAATACTTGGCCAATGAAGAGTTCATCCAGTGTAGAGAAAGTAAAATCAAAATTCTTCCTTAGTCTTACATTCAGGACCTTTCATGAGCTGGTTCCAAACTCAATTTTCCAAGCTTGCCAGTTCTTTTTTTAATTGGAGATACCAATCCCATGGACCCTGTTCAAATAATGAAAAATCTTTACCACCTCAGTTTCTTGTGAGTGCCCCCATGCTACTACCTTTTTCCCCTCTGCCCACCGAATGTTGCACAAACTGTCAGTGTCTTTCCTTCTTTGTGAAACTATGCTCACTACTCCTACCCATGCGTGCCTTATTGTTCTCTGTACTTCAGGATATATTGTTACCCAATGTACTAAGCAACTCATCCTGTCATGTTGGTATATTTCACATTAGTTAGTTACTTACATTTTCATATGTTTTTGCTTTGTTATAATACATATACACTAAGCAATCAGGTTTTTCTCTGCTTCTCAAAAATCAAGTTGCATGGGTCAGGGATTTAGCTCAGTGGTTGCGGCAACTGCCTCTCAAGTGCAAGGTCCTGAGTTTGATCCCTGCTACCACATATACAACAATGCCAGGCATGGTGGTTCACAGCTGTAATCCCAGCACTTAGGAGGCAGAAGCAGGAGGATTCCTGTGAGTTCAAGGCTAGCCTGCACTACACAGTGAACTCAGGGCCAGCCTGAACTACCAAACAAGATCCTGTCTCAAAAAAAAAAAATCAGGTTGCAAAGGATTTTCATATTATATAATAGACATGTTCAAGATATTCATTGACCAACAGATTGAATTAACTAGTAATATTTAGAAGGTGCAATGATAAGCAACTAACAAGAAAGTTATCTGTCACAGGAGAAATATTAAGAGAGCAAGAAAAGAGGAATTGTCCTAGGAGTGGTGTTACACTGCACATCAGGGAGAGATGACAACTTTCCTTTCATAGGACACACTGAAAAACAAACACATCTCAAGAAGCAACTTACAATACCATTGATGAAACAGTAGCATAACTCCATTTAAGAACCGTGCTTTATTTTAAATAAAACTATTTTAGAGACTATCAGGTATTTTTTTTTTTTGAGACAGGGTCTTGCTTTGTAGTTCAGGCTGGCTCTGAGCTCACTATGGTGCCCAGGCAAGCCACCGCGAACTCAGCAATCCTCCTGTCTCTGCCTCCCGAGTGCTGGGATTACAGGCGTGAGCAACCACACCCGGCACTATCAGGTACTTTTAAAAGTCATTTATGCCATATATGGTCCTCAAGAATTCTCAGTGTGTAATGCACAACAAACCAGTCATAGACATTCAATGTGATTATGACAGATTCATCTATAATTATCTCCACTACTGACTCACTGGAAAATGTATTTTTATACATAATCATCTCAAAATCCAGTTTTAGCTTTGCCAAGTCAATAATAATCACCAAACAAATAGATGAACTAACTGTTCTTCCTGGTACATCATCCAATTTAAAATTTCTCCCCACATTTTGTCATTTCCTCCACAGCAGGATATAATATCTAAATGTGAAAATGATATAAAGTCAGGATTTTTCAAAAGATGAATAGAAAAGGAATTTTTTTCTGCTTACTACAAACTCCACTTATTTTCAAAGGTTGACTTTTACATTGCAAGTTCATTACAATGCATGAATGTGTACAAAACTGTTCATTTTGTTTTTAAAAACTTGGATTTTTAAATCTAGGATTAATCAGCGTTCCTTTGAAAAGACTTCAAATATCTACTATTGAGAAAAGCTTGTGTTTCCTTATGAAATGTGAAAGTAAAAAATTAGCTCTTCTGGCATGGTTTGAACTTTGATGTTTACATTGCTACTTTGCTGCAAGATATGAAAGCATGCTCCCTTTGTTTCCAAAATGTTGATGCAAACCTCGGGTAACACTGAATAAAACTCCACAAAACAAATTTGCTATCACAGAAGGCTTTTAGTTATTTTACTATTAAATGTAAAATTACAGAATAAGCTCCATTACATTATTTGAAATTTTTATGAACTTTAATAAGAAATAGATCTTCATTTAAAATATTTTTAAAAATAATTGCTCATCCCAAATGAAATCCCAACTGAATATTTCACAGAGCTAGAGAAAATTATACAAAAATTCATCCAGAAACACAAGAGACCTACAATAGCCAAAGCAATTCTAGGAAATAAGCACATGTCAGGGAGTATCACAGTACCCAACTTGAAACTATAATACAAAGCCCCTGGGATAAAAACAGCATGGTACTGGCAAAGAAAAAGACCCAGGAACCAGTGGAACAGACTAGAAGACCCAGAAACAAACACGGCTATCATAGGCTACCTCATCCTTGATGAAGGAGCCAAACACCATAAATGGAAGAAAGTCTCATTAAAAAATGGTGCTAGGAAAACTAGGTTTCAACCTGCCAGAGACTAAAGCTAGATCTCTTTCACCATGCACTAAAATCAAAGTAGATTAGAGACCTAAATATTGAAACAGAAATGCTAAACCTGCTAGGAAACATGTTAGGTAGAACTCTTGGAGATATTGGCATAGGGAATGACTTTATGAACAAAACCTCAGCAGCTTAGGAACTAGCAGAGGGAATCTATAACCAGAATCTCATCTTATTAAAAAGCTTCTGTGAAAGGGATTGACTCCCCAATTTCTTTTTCAGTACATCTGTTGTTTGTGTGGACAAAGACTGTTGATTTTTGAGCATTAACCCTGTATCTAGCAACACTACCAAATCTGGTAATTAAGTCTAGTAGTCCTTTGGTTGAGTTTTTGGGAACCTCCAGATAGAGTATCATATCATCTGCAAATAATGACCGTTTAACTTCTTCCTTTCCTACCTTTATTCCTTTTGTATCTTTGTCCTGCCTGATTACTATGGCTAATGTTTCCAGCACTATATTGAACAAGAGTGGTGACAATGGGCATCCTTGTCTCATTCCTGATCTTAGTGTAAAAGGTTTCAATTTTTGCCCATTAAGTATGATGCTGGCTGTTGGTTTCTCATAAATAGCTTGTATTAAATTGAGGTAAAGTCCATTGAAAAAGGGTGTTGGATTTTGTCAAATGCTTTTTCTGCAACTATTGAGATAATCATATGTTTTTTGTCCTTGAGTCTGTTAATATAGTGTATTACATTGATTGATTTACATATGTTGAACCAGCCTTGCATCCTTGGGATAATTCTGATTGATCAGGGTATATGATTTTCTTGATAACTCTCTGTATTCTGTTTTCCAGTATCTTATTGAGATTTTTTGCATCAATGTTCATTAGAGAGATTGGCCTGTAGTTTTCTTTTTTAATGGGCTCTTTCCCTGCCTTTGGAATGAAGGTGATGGTTGCTTCAAGGAATGATTTGGGGAGTACTGCTTCCCTTTCGATTTCATTACAGAGATTGAGAAGTACTGGTATTAAGTCTTCTTTAAAAGTTTTGTAGAATTCAGCAGTGAAGCCATCAGGACCAGGGCTTTTCTTTGTTGGTAGGTTTTAAAGCCACTGTGATAAAAACTGCATGGTACTGGCATCAGTGAGAGACCCAAGGACCAGTGGAATAGATTAGAAGATGCAGAAACAACCCGGATACACTAAGCCACCTTATCTTTGACAAAGGAGCCTAATATCCTCAATGTAGGAAAGACAGCCTCTTTAACAAATGGTGCTGGAAAAACTGGGCTTCAACCTGCCAAAAGCTAAAGCTAGACCTATCTCTTTCATCATACACAAAACTAAACTCACAATGGATACGAGACTTAAACATTAAAATAGAAACAATAAACCCACTGGAAAACAGATTAGGTAAAACTCTTGGAGACAATGGCTTAGGCAGAGACTTTATGAATAAAACCTCTATAGCACAAGAACTAGCAGAAAGAATCAACAAATGGGATCTCATTCTACTGAAAAGCTTCTTCACAGCAAAAGAAGTCATTGACACTGCTAAAAGACAACCAACAACATGGGAAAATATGTTTACTAGCAGTTTATCAGACAAAGGGCTATTATCTACAATATATAAAGAGCTTAAGCAGATCAGCCTCCCCAAGTTTAAAGACTCAATTCAAAAATGAGCATCTGAAATGAACAGACACTTCTCAGAGGCAGAAGTCAAAGCAGTTAAGAAATATATGAAGAAATGTTCAACATCACTGGTCATTCGAGAGATGCAAATGAAAACAACACTGAGATTTCATCTCACTCCACAAAGAATGGCTGCTATTACAAAATCAACCAACAATAAATGCTGGCGTGTCTGTGGGGAGAGAGGAAGCCTTCTCCACTGTTGGTGGGATTGCAGACTTGTGCAACCATTGTGGAGATATGTTTGAAGATTTCTCAGAAAACTAGGTCTAGGGATCCCATTTGACCCTGCTATCCCCTTACTAGGAATATACCCAAAAGAATTTTAAAAATCACATTGGAAAACAGGTGTGCACCCTTGTTCATAGAAGCTCAGTTTTTGATAGTCTTGAAAACAACCCAAATGCCCATCGACTGGAGGGTGGATAAAGAAGATGTGGTTTTTCTATAAAATGGAGTACCACTTGACCATAAAGAATGACAAGATCGATTCATTTACATGCCAATGGATACACTTGGAGGACACACTAATGAGTAAAATCAATAGATCACAGATAAACAAATACCGGATCTTCTCATTGATATGAGCACCTGTAGATGCAAATGAGCTCTAGAAAATATGATGGTCTTTGTAGAATGGGAAATTTCCAAGGGAAATTTGGTGTGGGGATGTAATGAGGAGAAGGAATAAATATGATTCAAAAAGAAAATAAAGGAGCATGTATATAGGGGGTGGGGAGGTGTGAGTGCGTGGGGATATGGGTAAAAATGAGAATGTGCCATATATTGGTACAAATCCCCAATGTTATGTGTGATTGTGAGATGTATGTAATTTGTACCAATAAAGAATTCAATTAAAAAATAAAAAGCTTCTGCACAGAAAAAAGCAAAAATACAAAAACAAAACACCAGCAGAGCAAAAAGACAACCTACAATATGGGGAAAAATTTTTACTAGTTGTTTCTCAAGGGGATAGTACCTACAGTATATAAAAAACTTTTTAAAAGTCAGTCCCACCCCAAATTTAAAGACCCAATTCAAAAATGGGCATCTGAAATTAACAAACATTTTTCAGATGAAGTAAAGGCATCTAAGAAACATGTGGAGAAATGTTCAACATTGTTGGTCATTTGAGAGATGCAAATGAAGGCAACGATGAGATTTCAACTCACTCCACATCAACAAACAACTTGGGACTGTGGGAAAAAAGGAACCCTTCTCTGTTGTTGGTGGGAATGTAGACCCGTCCAACCCTTGTGGAGATCACTGTGCAGATTCCTCAAAAAACTAAGATTGGAGTTCTCATTTGACACTGCTATTTCTCTGCGGTGTGTGTGTGTGTGTGTGTGTGTGTGTGTGTGTGTGTGTGTGTGTGTGTGTAAGAATTAAAAGATTCATGTCATAGTGATATATGTGCACCCATGTTCATATCAGCTTAATTTGTGATAGCTAAATCTTGGAAACAGCTCAAACCCCATCAACAGGAGACTGGATAAAGAAAATGTAGGGATTTTTTTTTATAAAATGTAATATTACTCAGCCATAGAGAATGATAAATTTGCCAGGCATGGTGGTACACACCTGTAATCCCAGCACTCCGGAGGCAGAGGCAAGAGAATTGCCACAAGTTCAAAGCTAACCTGGGCTACATAGTGAGTTCAGGGTCAGGTTCAGCCTGAACTACAAAGTGAGATGCTGTTTCAAAAAAAACTTTAAAAAAAGAGATAAATTTCAGGCATTTATACTCAAAAAGACATTCCTTGAAGACATACTCAAAAGTGAAATACATAGCACAAACATGTGTAAATACCATTTCTCTGGTATGAGAAACTGAAGGTTTAAATGAGTTCTAAAATGTATGATAGGTCTTGAGAAATAGGAATAAAATATTTCAAAGAAAAAAGGAAAGGGGGTAGGGATAAATGAAAGAAAAAAATTTGATGCTAAAAAATGGAAATAAAGCTTATGTATATAGGGGTGAGAGGTTTGTAGGGAGGGCAGGGGAATGGGAAAAATAAGAATCAAGATGTATCATGTACTAGTACAATATCTCAGTGCTGAATGTGATCATAATACACATATAAAATGTACCAATAAAATCAATTTTAAAAATAATTGTTCTACAAACACTGTTTTTTCTTTTTATATTTGCTACACATTTTGACTGAGTTTTCTGAGGGATAGTTTCTATGAATGATTACTTTGGAAACTGTATATAAGACATTTCTGGGCCAGAGATTTAGCTCAGTTGTTCCAGCACCTGCCTAGCAAACATAAGGTCCCTGGTTCGATCCCTGGTAACCACATACAACAATACTGGGTGTGGTGACTCACACCCACCAGCAGTCAGTACCACATACCACAGTGCCAGGGGGCTCACAGTCCCATGGGGGCTCAAACCTGTCATCCCAGTACTTGGGAGGCAGAGACAGGAGGATTGCCGAGTTTGAGACTTGCCTGGACTACAAAGTGATACCTTGTCTCAAAAAAAAAATAAAAAAGAAGTTTCTTTTCTGCTTTCATTCTATAGAATGAAATATATCTCAAACTAGACATATATGTGATTTTTGTATCCTTTATTCACACATTTTGAAATACACTTATCATATTTAAAAAAATCTGATGAAGCAGGATGCTGATTGAGTAAGGCTTCTTCCTTCTTCTAGTGGAAAACTACACAACCATGAATACAAGGACTGGGAATGTCTCTAAGAGCCAATATGAGAAGTTGTTCAAGTTATACTGTTGAATGAAAACTGCAAGGCACTTAACAGTGAATATAGAACACTACATTCTGTGAAGAAAAGCTGGGAAATAAAAACAAACCATCATAGGAGTGAATCTTTTCAAAAAATAGTTTGTTATATGTTTGTCTTTAGAAACAAGTAAATAAGTGCACTATTCAAAAGTAACAAAATCAAAACTTTTAAACTTCTAAAAATCAAATGGATCATTTCTTATTCGTGTTATAGAACATGACAAAACATTAATAAAAGTATGATTCAAATTTCTTTAAAGTACACAATTGAGTGGTTTTTCAAGACATTTACAAAGTTGCGGGCAGTCCTCGTATTAATTCCTGTACTTTGTCCACACTACGAAAAAAGAGATCTTGTGCTCATTAGCAGTTATTCCCCATTTCTTTTTCCTTCCAACTACTGTTAAGATTTTTTTTAAAAAATTACTAAACACTCAAGCATAACATGAATTTCAAGCTAAATTCCAAACTGAATTTTCTCTAGTGTTCATGACCAATACTCACAATATGATTTCTATCAGGTCTATCTCAACTGTTTAGCTCAGTGTCGTATTACTGTTATTATTGTTGTTCTGAGGCCAATCGAAACTCCACTGAAACACAATGCTGATATTCCCACAACATTACCAGAGTTATTAATGTCTTCACCACTAAGATCTTCTTGTCTTCTACTGGAAGAGAACGTGAAAATTTGCATATTGATTACAATAAACACTTTAAAGTCCTGGCCATATATTAGAGGGGTATTTTTAACATTTTAATTAGAATGACAAAAGTGAATTTCTAAAAAGAGAGAAGATGGGAAAGGAGAAAGAAAAAGAATGTTTCCAATGCCTGATGTATCAGTATTTTCCTGTTTTGAACTGCCTTTAGCTTCCATAGGAATTCAAATGCTATAAAAAAAAGTACAAGTTTTTAAAATCTCTCCCCAAAGAGAGGCATGGCAATGTCAATTGAAGGAAGTGAGCCTGATTAAGCAAATCATTTGAGATATATTAAGTGCATAATAAATGCAAAGCATGGGGAGAAAGCAATAGGAAGAGGGCTCTGGGAGCCAGGAGAAAGTGAATTTGCCCCCACTTGTATTTCTCCATTTCTCATTTTTTCAAGAACCTTTCATTCAGCCGTCACCCCTTGCTTCACCCAGCTTCTGGGTGCTCACTAGGAGTTGCTTATTATAATGCACAATCACTTGGAAGCTCTTACTCTTTTCCTCCACAGACATTGCTTTGTTTCATGGCTTTACTTTATTCCACCTGCATAGAGATGGTTCCTACCTGGGGTTTCACACAACTTCAACTCTCCTCCTCCAGTCCTTCTTAGCTGCATTTTTCCAAAGCACAGACATATTTGTGTAAATGCCTTGATTAAAACCACCTAATCGCTTCCCTTGTCTACAGAACACATTCTGTTCCCAGCGTGGCATGTAAGGCCACCAGATTTAGCTGTAGCCTATGTTTCTATCGCATGTAGTATATATAGCCTCCACACTTCCATCTGTCTCTTCATAGAGTATTCCCTATGCAGCTCATACATGTCTGATATCTATGCATTTGATTATTTGTGTTGCTCCTATCTTAACAGCATCTCTTCAACCCCATCTGCTAAAAACACTTCTGCTTATTTCCTCAGACCCAACTCAAATAATGTTTTATCTCTGATGCCTTCCATGGTTGAACTGTACTAGCACTACATATATGATGACTGTTATTTCATCTGTCTACTATCATATGTCGCATCATGTAGTTATTGAATGTTAGGGTTTGAACATGTCCTCTCCAAAATTCAAGCATTGTCATAAATTTATTTTCTCAAAGTTGTAGGATCCAGGAGTTGAGACTAAAGTTAAAACAGTTTACATGATCTGCACATAGTAGATATGTGCTGAAAGGTTTTGGATCAGAAGTTTTGATAACAGTTTGTTGTAAGTTCTTTTTTTTTTTTTTTTTTTTTTTTTTT
>PVIC010043684.1:0-15325 GCA_004025085.1 Thryonomys swinderianus
ACAACCCAAATGTCCATCAACTGGAGAGTGGATAAAGAAGATGTGGTTTTTTTACAAAATGGAGTATTACTCTGCCATAAAGAATGACAAGATCGATCCATTTAGGTGCAAATGGAGACATCTGGAGGACATACTAATAAGTGAAATCAATAGATCACAGATAGACAATTTCCGGATCTTCTCTTTGGCATGAACACCTATAGATGCAAATGAGTTCTAGAAAGTAGGACAGCTTTTATAGAGTGGAATATTTCTATAGGAAACTTGGTGTGGGAATATGATAAGGGGAAGGAATAAATATGATACAGAAAGAAAATAAAAGAGCATGTATAAGGGGGAGGAGGGGGGAGTGGGTAGGGATATGGGTAAAAATGAGAATTAACTTGTGGCATATACTGGTACAAATTTCCCAATGTTATATGTGATTTTGAGATATATATAAATTGTACCAATAAAGAATTCGATTAAAAAAACAGACAAAACTGGAGTCATTTCAATACTGAGTCAACCAAGTACCATTTGGAAAAATGCCAGTTGGTCATGGAACAGCTCCATGGAATCGTTTGCTTCAAGTTTGAATTCAGGTAACTTCTAGATTTGGAGTCAGAACCTTCATTAAGGCCATCTTTAAGGTTACCATTTCCTGGAACTATGCATAGCTTAAGACATCCTGATTTACACACATATATTCTTTATTTCACTTTATCAATCTCTCTTCATTGGTATTGCTCTCTTGGCATAGAATATGCTCAGACTTTAAGTATCCTATGTCACCTTCCTTTACAGCCATTACTTTTTTGAATTATGATCACCTCTGTATCTTCTGTTCCATGGTCCATGTTGAAAGAGCTGGCTTTTCTTTACTATTGCTACTGCCCTGTCTTCACCCCTTAGCCTCTTAATTCCTTCCTGATTGTCTTTCATTTCCTAAAGAGACCTTCCCACAGCCTCATCTCTTCATTTCTTAACTCTTTTTAATGTAACTCTGTTGAATATGTCTACTTTCAAATTATCTTATTTTCCTTGGCTTCTTTGACAATGTGTCCTCTATCCCATTCTGTTCCTTCTTTCTACTTCCTTTGGGAGGTTCCCTCCCAAATCCCCAGAAAGCATGACTTCTCCTATATTCTATCCTAGTGACATCATCTTTTCAGAAACCCTTGGAAAGAACTATCAGTGTTTTATAGCTAGACCTAAAAATAGAGCTCAGGACCTAACCTATTTTGGACTCATCCTTGTTTGTGTCTTAAACATTTCGGTCTCCAACCTTCCTCTAGAGCACAGTAATGAATACTTGTCATTTGCTAGACCATGTGCTTGGTACTTGGTACCTGATACAAAGCTTCCCATTTAACCCTTTCACTACCCCAGAAGACAAATATATTCACAAATCATTGTTTCAATCTACAATGATGCAAACTGATCATCAAAGGAAAAGTTCCTTAACAAAAGCCACACAGCATAAAGAAGGCAGGACTTAAAGCCAACTATTTTCTTTAAAGTATGTTAGAAAATCAATACAGTAGGAAACTTTTAGAGTTAATGAATAAATTTATGGTACAGATTGTGGCAGTTTTCACACTGTATACCTATGGCTCAATTCATCATATTGTATGTATGTATTATGTATGTATGTATGCATTAAATATGTTCAGTTCTTTGTGGGTCAGTGATACCTGAGTAAAGCCAAGCATGTTGGGCCTAGCACTGCACATCTCTAATTCCAACTATTTTGGTAGCTGAGGCAGGAAGATCATAAGTTCACGGCTAACCTGGGAAATTTAGCAAAACCCTGCCTCAGAGTAAAACTAAGGGCTGTGGATGTACCTTACTGAACCCTGGGCTCAGTTCCCAGTAGTATCAAAAACAGCCATGCATTTCTATTTCTAGTGTCATCCTGACTTGAATATACAACAGTAGCACTTAAAGTTAATATGTCTAAAACCTGAGCCCTGAGTCCCCTTTCCACCCAAACCAATTCTTCCTCTGACTTTTTATATTTATATGAATGATGCCACCAATGATCTTGTTAGCCATGCTGGGAACACAAGAGTCCTTCTGAGCTTCTTACTCTTCCCCTCTGTCCACATCCAGCCAATGACCCTGTCTATTAACTGCCTCTTCAGTCTTTCCCATGTGTTGTTCTCTGCTGCAGATCAACCTCGCCACAATCATCTAGGAACCTTCTCTGTCTTCCACTTGCATTGTCCAAACCATTTATTCACCCTCCTATAAGCCAAGCTCTATCTACCCTTGGCTTCAGGTTCCCTATCTATAAACGGAAGAATTGGTTGAATCACAATAGCAGTTCTTACCATTTTTTAAAAATCTCCCAGGACCTCTTTTGTTTCCCTTTAACCTGTGGGGGTTTTTAATTAAGAAAACATTTATAATGTTAAAAATTTGTTAGGGAATAATTCATTTTTCCTGTTAAAAATTTTATCAGACTTTCATAACTGTCGATCAATTTTTCTGATCAGTGTCCCAATTTGATTAATTGTAGCCCAAAGCAATAATATTGACATTGTAGTGGATCTTTTGAGCCTTATTAGCAAAAAATGTGTGGTTCCCCTGGGAGTTTCTGAAGTCTTTACAAGCTGTGCGGAACCCCCAGTGTGGCTGCCAGTACCTCCCGGCTGGTGACCACTGGGTGAGTAATCTCAAAGGAATCTTTCAGCTCTGCCAATCTGTGATTCCTAAAGTACAACACTGATCATATAACTCCTCTGGTGATTATCCTGTAAAGGCTCCCCATTGCCTTCTAAATTAACTATGAACTGCTTAGCCTGGAATTCAAAGCCTGCCACGCTCCAGCCATAACATAACGTTCTTGTTTTTTTTTCCAATTGTGAGCTGACAGCCGTGCTTGCATGAGCAACGAACTATTAAGCCTAAGCATACATGCAGAGTTTACTGTTCTAATCACAAATAAAACTGACAACAAAGTTAATCTGACACATATTTAATGATATACCTAATGGTTATTGTGTTGGGTGGTAATTAGTCATAAGTGGTAAGCAGTTCGCATAAATGATTGTGATTAGCATTACTTTTCCACACTCGGACCAATTTCTCTAGTTTCCTCCTTACTATTAGTTCTTCAGCATCCCTAATCAGCATCAGGGCTGACAATTTTCGCTGATACCATGTACCATTTAATCATCATCATCACATACACGCACACACTCTTCCATACATTATGAGACAAAAGGTCCTGGCTCTCTCTCCAGCAGCTGAGGTTCTGCTGTGCCCCCACCGCCACTGCCTCCTGCCACCTGGGACTGAGGATCCTTATGATATATGTCATACGCTTTGTTTCCTTCCTCCCACCCTGCCATCTCTTCTGCTCACTCTTACATTTGAGGGTGCTCTGAGTAGCGTGTCCCTATCCCAATACAAGAAGACTCAAGAAAGTAAGAGCTCTATGACTTGGTTGGTTCAGACAGAGGAGGAGGGGACTGTGGCATATTCAATAGGTTATGCTGGGGGAGGCTAAGAAGAGAATGAACTCTCAGGATTATCAGTGTGAAACAGAACTGAGGAAAGGAAGCAGACGCTAGGGGAGGAGGAGTCTCAGGGAAAGGAGATTAGATCTTATCAAATGTAATCATCATGGCTAAAATTTTCTGATACCACACACAAACACTAAAATGAGTGCAAATAAAATGCCAGTTATGCAGTTGCTTGAGAGACCCAGGTGACCTTTTCAGAAGCCAATATTCATATTTGCTGAATTGTGTGCAAATCCTCTCTCCTGTCAAAAGAGTAGCAGAACCGTGGGAGACACGTACCAGAGCCCTGTGTCCCAGTGCACGAGTGCATGGTCTCCACTTCTGCAACTGTAAAATGGGTTTTCACCCTAATGGTGGTGCTGGTCAGCAGTCACTGTCACAGTGCATGACCAGGTCCTCATCTCACTGTCCATCTCACTGAGTCTTGTAACACATTCATGTGCCCTCCTCTTTCTCCACAGCTATCACCTTAATTCAGGTCACCATTGTCTCTCATCTCCCATCTCACCTCATTTCCACTCATGCTATTTTCAAATCCATTCTTTTCATGGCAGCTAGAGTGATTTTTTAAAAATTGATATAAAATTCACAATATAAAATTAAGAATTGCCTTTTCTCTATAAGGACTAGTTTTTCCAGATATTCCATACAAATTGAATCATACAATATATGACAATTTATATTTGCTTTCTTTCACTTAATATAATATTTTTGAGGTTCATGCACAGATTGTAATATATATCAGTACGTAGTTACTTTTTGTGGCTAAATAATATTTCATTGCATGGACAAACACAGTTTTGTTTATTCATCAGTTGATAGACATTTGGGATTGTTTTCACCTTCAGGCAAATGTGAATAATCCTGCTAGGAATGTTTGTCTGCATATATTTGTTTAAATAATAGCTTTCCACTATTTTGGGTATTACTCTATTTTTCATTTCTATAATGAAATATTCAAGACTAGATAACCTTATAAAGAAAAGAGGATTGTTTAGATGATAGTTCTGCTAGTTCGAGGGCATGGCAGCAAAACTGGCTTGCTCTGATGCAGATCTCATGGTAGATGGAGTTATAATGGTAAGCGTATGTGTGGAAGAACACATTGCCAGATAGGTGTTCAAAGAGAAATGTAGGTGCCATTCTCAGGCTTCTATAACAACTCACTGTCATGAGAACTAACTTAGGGTCCTATGAGAGCTGATGTAACCCCTTCTGAGGGAAGGGTCCCCCATGATTTGTGGAATTCCAAATAGCACCATCTCTTTTTCAATTT
This sequence comes from Thryonomys swinderianus, assembly GCA_004025085.1. NCBI lineage: Eukaryota > Metazoa > Chordata > Mammalia > Rodentia > Thryonomyidae > Thryonomys > Thryonomys swinderianus. The sequence goes on from PVIC010043684.1 coordinate 4,789, forward strand.
TTTATTGTATAAAAAATAAAATTTCACAATCAAATCATAAGAGAATAACAACAGCTACTGCCTGTGGATTGTTATCTTCAGATTAGTTACTAAGAATGCAAGATGTAAAGCATAAAGATTCTTTTAAAAAGAGACACTAACACTAATCTTTATTTTCAATTGTAAATTAGTAATATAAATGAAACCAACTGGCATGTGTATTGAAATATTTTTTAAAACAATGTAATTTTGTAGGGGAAATATTTGAATTTCTATTTCCTCTTTATCTTTCTTCTATTTTCTTCTTTATTTGTGTTTCTCATATAAGAGAAAATACGCAATATGTGAGCAAATGTGTCTGACTTATTTCACCTACCACTATTTTCTCAAGATATAGCAACTCATCTATGAATGCCTTAAGATTATACTTCAGGTGCTGGGCGTGGTGGCTCACGCTTGTAATCCCAGCACTTGGGAGGCACAGGCCAGAGGATTGTGAGTTCGAGGCTTGCCTGAGCTACATAGTGAGTTCGGGGCCACCCTGAACTACAAAGTGAGACCCTGTCTCAAAAAACAACAAAAAAACAAAAAACAAAACAAAACAAAAAACAAAGACAGAATGATTATATTTCAGGCGACTTCCGCCACCTGCAAGCATGTGGCCCACAACCAGACCCAGGTCAGCTGCCCCGGGGACCTCCATCTACCCGGGTGAGTCTGGGTAAGGGCTATGGACGCTGCCCAGTGACTTCTGCCACCTGCAAACAGCCTGCCTGCCACTGGACCTAGGCCAGATAACCCCTGGGAGTTCCACTCCCACTGGGTGAGTCTGAGTAAGCAACGAAGAGGTTGCAAAGGGACTTCCACCACAGGCTAGCAGTGTCCAGACCAGAAGCACAGGGGACCTTTCCCCTGATGGTAAGAGTCTGGATAAGTGCCATGTAGATCGCACAGTGACTTTCACTACCTGTTAGCAGCTTACCCACTATTGGCCTCAGGTCAGAAGTCTCATGGGAGCTCCATTCCTGTTTGTGTGAGTCTCACTAAGCACCACTTAAGTTGTGCAGTGACTTACAGTGTTCACCAGCACAATAGAAATAAGAAAAAAATCAAGAACCCAGACACTAAAATCATCACCACAAAATTCATGGAAAAGGGAAATGGAGCAAAATGAAATTCAATCTCCAGGATTCTTTGAAATGGTAACAAAAGCAGATCTACTAAAATGGAAATAAGATCTTATCTCTGAGATGAAAACAGGGATGTTGTACACAGTGAAGGACTTCATTAAAGAAGAGATAAGGAACATCACAGAAGCTCAGATAATAAAAGCAATGGAACATTTTAAAGAGCTTAAGGGAGAAGTCCATGTGATCAAAAATGAGAACAAAAGTTTGCACAGTAGGAAAAATGAAGCTGAAAACTGAATTTCAGACCTAGAAGACAGGCTCACAGCCAATGAATAGGAAAAACATAACTTATGGAAAATGGCGAGGTACCATGAGAAATCAATCCAACAGCTCCTAGATGGCTCAAGGAAGAATAACATCAGGCTGATTGGAGTCAGTGAAGAAGCAGCAGACAGTGCAAAAGACATCAAAAAACTATTCACAGATATAATGGTAGAAAACTTTACAGGAAAAGAAAAAGAATTGGACATACAGATAAATGAGGTATATAGGACTCCAAAAGACCATGATACTAAAAAAATATACACCCAGGCATATAATTATCAAGGTTCCAGATATCCAACAAAAGAACAAAATACTGAAAGCAGCTAGGGAAAAGAAAAATACCACATACAAAGGGAAGCCCATCAGGATCACAGCAGACTTTTCAATGCAAATGCTCAATGCAAGGAGATCCTGGATTGAAGTGTTTCAAGTACTGCAAGAAAACAATTTCCAGCCTATATTGATGTATCCTGCAAAACTATCACTCAAAATCAATGGAGAAATAAGATACTTCCATGACAAAGAACACCTGAAGAACTTCTCAAATACAAAAGCTGCACTCCAAAACATTCTAAAGAATATCTTGCAGAAAAATAAGGAAGATCACAATCTCATGAGACCTAGCAGAGTGAATTCATTGAGCAAGACCAGAAACTGAGTAGCAAGGGGAAAGGCAAAAAAAAAAAAAAAAAAAAAAAAAAAAAAAAAAAAAAAAAAAAAAAAAAAAAAAAAAAAAAAAAAAAAAAAAAAAAAAAAAAAAAAAAAAAAAAAAAAAAAAAAAAAAAAAAAAAAAAAAAGAGCCAAGAATAGGAAAACAGCACGACAGGTATACATCAGGTAATATCAGTCATAACCATTAATGTTAATGGTCTCAATGGGTCAAGTAAAAGACACAGACTAGCAGAATGGGTTAAGAAACAATATTCTACAATATGCTGCATACAAGAAATGCACCTAATTCAGAAAGAAAGCCACAGACTGAAAGTAAAAGGATGGAATACAATTCTCCATGCAATAGGAAACTGCAAAAAAAGCAGGAGTGGCTATCCTATTTGCAGACAAAATAGATTTCAAACAAAAACTGATTAAGAGAGACAAAGAAGGACACTAGATCCTTGTACAGGGAATAATCCAAGAGAAAGAGATGACATTCATAAATATTTATGCACCAAATTCCAATGCACCCAACTATATAAAACAAATATTAACAGATATGAAAACCCTCATAAGCACTAATACAATAATAGGAGGGAACCTCAATACCCTGCTGTCACAACTAGACAGATCAACTGGGCAAAAAAAAAATCAATAATGAAATACTTGAACTGAAGCAAACCTTTGAACAAATGGACTTAATTGATGCCTACAGAGTATTTCACCCGACAAAATCAGAATACACATTCTTCTCAGTTTCCCATGGGTCATTCTCCAAAAAAGACCACATACTACTTTATAGAACATGCTTAAGTAAGTGCAAAGGAAATGAAGTTATCCCCTGCATACTGTCAGACCATAGTCCCTAGAAATTAGAGCAGAATAGTAAAACAAATCCCAAGACCCTTACAAACATATGGAATTTGAACAATACTCTGCTGACCAACCAATGGGTCACAGAAGAAATCAGGAAAGAAACTGAACAGCTTTTACAATTAAGTGATAATCCCAGTACAACTTATAGGAATTTATGGGAAACAATGAAAGCAGTTCTATAAGGGAAATTTACAGCACTAAATGCCTACCCCAGGAAAATAGAGGAAGCTCAAATAAATGACCTAATGCTAAACCTCAAGCTACTAGAAAAAGAGGAGCAAGACAAACCCAAAGCTCATACTAGGGAGGAAATTGTAAAGATCAAGCCAGAAATTAATTCAATGGAGACTAAGAGAACAATAAAAAAATCAATGAATCTAAGAGTTATTTCTTTGAAAAGATTAACAAAATTGACAGACCCCAGACAACTTTATCAAACAAAACAAGGAAAAGGCTCAAATCCGTGGTATTAGGAATGAAAAAGGGGAAATCACCACTGATCCAACAGAAGTTCAGAGGATAATAAACACGCACTTTGAAAATTTGTATTCCAATAAGATGGAAAATGTAGAAGAAATGGACAGATTTCTAGACGTAACTTCCAAAGCTGAATGAAGAAGATACAAAAATGTTAAACACCACAATATCAATTTGTGAAATTGAACATGTAATAAAAAATCTACTGACAAAGAAAAGCCCTGGTCCTGATGGCTTACTGCGGAATTCTACAAAACTTTCAAAGAAGGGTTAATGCTACTACTTCTCAAACTCTTTAATGAAATCAAAGTAGAAGCAGTACTCCCAAATTCATTTATTGAAACAACCATTACCTTAATTCCAAAAGGAGAAAAAGACCTAACCCAAAAGTAGAACTACAGGCCAATCTCCCTAATGAACATTGATGCAAAAATGCTCAGCAAGATACTAGCAAACAGGATACAGAGAATTATCAAGAAGATCATGCACCCTGACCAAGTTGGATTCATCCCAGAGATGCAAGGATGCTTCAACATATGTAAATCAATAAACATTATTCACTATATCAACAGAATCAAAGACAAAAACTATATGGTCATCTCAGTAGGTGCAGAGAAAGCATTTGACAAAATCCAATCTTGATTTATGGTCAAAACCCTATAGAAAATAGGAATACATGGACTGTATCTCAACCCAATAAAAGCTATTTATGAAAATCCAATTGCTAGTATCATCCTAAATGGTCAAAAACTGAAGCCTTTCACATACAGATCAGGAACAAGACAAAGATGTCCACTGTTACCACTCCTGTTCAATATAGTATTAGAAACATTAGCAACAGCAATTAAACAAGAGAAAGAAATAAAAGGAATAAAGATAGGAAAATAAGTTAAACTACCATTATTTGCTGATGACATGATACTCTATCTAGAAGATCCTAAAAACTCCACCAAATAACTGCTAGACATAATCACCAAATTTAGTAGTGTAGCTGGATACAAGGTCAATCCTCAGAAAACTATCATTTTTATACACAAATAACAGACTTATTGGGAGAGAAATTAGGGAGTCACTTCCTTTCACAATAACACCCAAGTAAATGAAATATCTAGGAACCATCTAACAAAGGAGGTGAAGGACCTCTACTTTGAAAACTACAACACTCTGAAAAAGGAGATTGAAGAAGATATCAGAAAAAGGAACGATATCCCTTGTTTCTGGATAGGAAGAATCAACACTGTCAAAATGGTTTTACTCCCACAACTACTATATAGATTTAATGCAATCCCAAATAAAATCCCAATAGCATATTTCACCAATCTAGAGAAAATCATCCAAAAATTCAACTGAAACCACAAGAGACCTAGAATCCCAAAAGCAGTTCTAGGAAACAATGACATGGCTGAGGGTATCACTACCCCAACTTGAAACTTTACTACAAAGCCACTGTGATAAAAACAGAATGGTACTGAGGATCAGAGGAATAGATTAGAAGATCCAGAAACAACTTCAGATACACTAAGCCACCTTATCTTTGACAAAGGAGACAAACATCCTCAATGGAGGAAAGATAGTCTCTTTAACAAATGGAGTTGGAAAAACTGGGCTTCAACCTGCCAAAGACTGAAAGATTTCACCATATATTAAATTAAAATAAAATGGATTAGAGACCTAAATATTAAAACAGAAATTCTAAACCTGATGCAAAACAGGTAAGGTAAAACTCTTGGACACATTGGCTTAGGGAAAGACTTTTGAACAAAATCTCTATAGCAAGAGAACTAGCAGAAGAAATCAACAAATGGGGCCGGAGGGTTAGCTCAGCGGTTCCGGCGCCTGCCTTGCAAGCGCAAGGTCCTGAGTTCGATCCCCAGTAACCACAAATAATGATGGGCGTGAAGACTCACGCCTACCAACAATCAACACCGCATACCACAATGCGGGGCATGATGGCTCACGCCTGTAATCCCAGCACTCGGGAGGCAGAGACAAGAGGATTGCTGAGTTTGCGGCGGTTTGCCTGGGCTCCATAGTGAGCTCAGGGCCAGCCTGAACTACAAAGTGAGACCCTGTCTCAAAAAAAAAAAAAAAAAAAAAAAAAAAAAAAAAAAAAAAAAAAAAAAAAAAAAAAAAAAAAAAAAAAAAAAAAAAAAAAAAAAAAAAAAAAAAAAAAAAAAAAAAAAAGAAATCAACAAATGGAATCTCATCTTATTAAAAAGCTTCCGCACATCAAAAGAAACCATCAGCAGAACAAAAAGGTAACCAACAATATGGAAAAAAATCTTAACAAGTAGTTCCTCAGACAAAGGGCTACTATCTAGGATACATAAAGAACTTTAAAAAGTCAGTGCCCCCAAATTTAAAGACCCAATTTAAAAATGGGCATCTGAAATGAACAGATAATTTTCAGAGGAAGTAAAATTAGCTACGAAGTACATGAAGAAATGCTCAATGTCACTGGCCATTCGAAAGATGAAGATGAAAACAACATTGAGATTTCATCTAACGCCACAAAGAATGGCTGCTATCTCAGTAAGTGCTAGTGAGGTGGTGGAGAAAAAGGAATCCCTCTCCACTGTTGCTGGGAATGTAGACTAGTGCAACCATTATGGAGATCAGTGTGAAGATTCCTCAAAAAACTAGGATTAAAGGCTCCATTTGACCTTGCTATTCCCCTGCTGGGGATATACACAAAAGAATTACAAGATTCCTATCACAGTGACATATGTGCAGCCATGTTTATAGCAGCTCAGTTTTCAATAGCTAAATCTTGGAAACAACCCAAATGTGCATCAACTCTAGACTGGATAAAAAAGATGTGGCTTTTTAACAAAATAGAGTATTACTCTGATAATATCACATAAAGAATGATGAGATTGGATCATTTATACTCAATTGGATGTACCTTCAGGACATACTCATAAGTGAAGTAAATAGGTCACAGATGAGTAAATATCACGTGCTTTCTCTGGTATGAGAAACTGAAGTTGTAAATGGGTTCTAGAATGAATGATTGATATTGTGAAATTGTAAATATTCTATGCAAAATGGGGTTTATTGGTAAATAATATGGAAAGAAAAAAATTGATGGTTAAAAAAAGAAAACAAAGTTTGTGTAGAAAGAGGTGGGGGATGGTAGGGTGGGTAGGGGAAGGGGAAAAATGAGAATTAAGTTGTGTCATATACTGGCACAAATAGTCAATGTGGAGTGTAATTGTGATGTGCATATATAATGCACCAATGAAATGTACCACTTTAAAAAATTATATTTCAGGCTCCATCTCTCAAAGGTTTCACAACCTTTCACATTGCCACACTAGCACCAAGCCTCTAACACTTCAGCCCTACAGGACAAATTGCCTCCCAACCAGAGTAAGAATATAACTTGGAATTATATGACACATGGTAATTCCATATTTAACATTTGAAAGGAAGCATCAAACTATTTTCCTACAAAGATTATAGCATTTTACATTCCCATGCCAACTCATTGAAAATACTGTATATTGGCATGAGTATCCAACACCTACAATTTAAAGATAAAAGGATTATATTGGCTCAGAGTTTTGAGGGGTTTCAGTACACAGTCAGCTGGATCCAGGGCAGGAATGGTAGAGTGAAAGGGTCTGAAGGAAGAAAGCTGCTCAAATTATGGGAGCCAGGAAGCAGAGAGAGAAGGGTTTTGCATCCTCTTGTGTAATTCTATGTGATTTAAAAGGAAAATATATAATACAATACTCAAATCTTTGTTGGGCCCACATCATATACAGCTATAATTTGTGACAATAACAACAGAAAGGATGAAAAAGCTGTAAAAGAGCAGAATTTTGCATAGTATTAAAGGAAGAAAAATTGATACAACTGAAGGGATTGATAGATTGCTATACAATTATACTTTTAGATTTTAATATCTCAGATTACCTAAAGAGTAGAACAAGTAGATTGAAGATTAATAAGGACATGGAGAACTTCAACAACACTGTAAACCAATTAGACCTAACAGATATACAGTAGATAGCAGTGATGGCAAAGCTTTTAGTGTCAAATGCCCAAACTGCAACACAAAACCCACTTATTTATCAGAAATTGTCAACACTGCAGTTAATCCTGAATATTCAGGTTTTAGTTTAGAAAAACAACTTATATATTAACATCTTTTGTCTTAAAAGAAAAGCAGATAACACACATGCCATAGGTTCATCAACCACTGGCACATAGAATACACCACTTAACAACAGGAGAGTATACATTGTTCTCAAGTCTACATAGGACACTCTCCAGGACAGGCTATATGTTGGGTCACAAAATAAGTTTCAACAAATTAAAAAATTTCAATCACACTATCATTCTTCATGCCACACTAGAAAGTAAAAACAACAGCAGGAAAATATAAAAATTGAAATTAACACAACTGTAAACAACTGGATTGAATAATAAAATCAAAATAATAGAAATTATTGTTGGGGTTTTTTTCTATCACTTCGTTAATAAGTTGTGTTATGTTGACTGATTTACACAAGTTTGACCACTCTGGGTATTTACCTTTGCTCCTGGTGAGTTAGCCTTTTAAATATATCACTGCATTTGTTACGCGGGCATTTTATTACAGATTTATGTACTTCTGTTTATCAAGGATATTGGCCTGCATGTTTCCTCTTTATGGTGCCTTTGGTATAAGGATGATGTCAGTCTCAGAAAATGAGTGCAAAGATCATTCTTTCTTCTATTTGCTTCAAGAGTTGAAGGATTGGTATTAATTCTTCCTTTAATTTTTTCACTAGACAGACCAGAAGATAATGAGAGAGGGTTCAATTTAATAAAACAATAAATAGAAGGGTCATTAGATTTCTCAAAGAAACAAAAGGATTATAAGAAAATACTATGAATAATAATATACCAACAAGTTAACCTGTTAGCTTTACTTTATTCTATTTTATTTCTGCTCCTCAGATAGGATAATCTCAATGAACATATTTGCAACTTTGATGATTATAATTTTTCTCTGATCAAATGTGCTGGGGAATCCCACTCATATATGTTTCACTTCAATTATTACACCTTTTAGCTATAGAATTTCTATTTCATTCCTTTTCTTTTTTTTTCATTTTTATTATACTGGTGATTGAATCCAGGGCCTTCACACTGGGCTATATTTCCACTTTTTATTTTTGTTTTTATTTAATTTTTATTTTGAGACAAGAACTCCATGGGTCATTAAATTGCCCAAGCTAGATTCAAACTTGTAATTATTCCTCAGTCTCCTAGAGTGTTGAGATTACAGGTGTATACAATGCCTGGCTCATCTTTATAATTTTTATCTTTTTGTTGATGTATTTGGTAAGCATTGTTCTCCTTTAGTTCTATCTCCCTGGCTTCCTTCAAATCATTGACTATTATTAAAACACCCTGATTTCAATTCCTTAAAAGACTAGAACTCCAGGTCCTGTTTGACCCACTTCTCCTCTGCTAGGTATATGCATGAAAGAGTTAAAAGAATCGTATGACAGTGACGTATGTCCACCTATATTTACAGGAGCACAGTTTGTGATAGTTAAATCTTGGGAACAGCCCAAATGCCCATCATCAAGGGACTGGATTTGGGGAGTATTGTTTCCTTTCCAATTCATGAGAGTTTGAAGAAAACTGGCTGTAGATCTTTGAATTTCTTGTAGAATTCAATGGTGAAACTGTCAGGACCTGGACTTCTTTGTTGGCAAACTCTTATTACATGTTCAACCTCAGTGACTCATATTTTGTTGTTAGAATTTTAATATCTTCTTCTTTAAGCTTTAATAATTCATACATATCTAGAAATCTGTCCATTTCTTCTGTGTTTTCCCTCTCATTAGAGTATACTAAAAAGCTTCTATATCACAAAAGAAATCACTAACAGAGTGAAGAGATAACTCACAATGTAGAAACAAATTGGAGCCAGAAGTCCCTCAAAGGTCTAATATCTAGAACATGCAAAGTATTTACAAAAATCAGACCCTCCAAATTTGAAGACCCCATCCAAAAATGGATATCTGCAATAAATAGACACTTCTCAGATAAGAAATACACACAGCAAATGAATATATGAAGAAATGTTTACCATCACTGATCATTCAAGAGATGCAAATTAAAACAACACTGAGGGCCAGAGATTTAGCTCAGTCATTCCAGCACCTGCCTTGCAAGCGCAAGGTCCTGAGTTCAATCCCCGGTAACCACATATAATGCTGGGCATGGAGACTCACACCCACCAGCAATCAATACCACATACCACAGTGGTATTATTATGGGGGTGTTGGCTCACACCCGTAATCCCAGCACTCGGGAGGCAGAGGCAGGAGGATTGCTGAGTTTGAGGCTTGCCTGGGCTACTTAGTGAGCTCAGGGCCAGCCTGAACTACAAAGCGAGACCCTGGCTGAAAGCAAACAAACAAACAAAAACACCGAGATTTCATCTCACTCCAGAAAGGACGACTATTCTCAAGAAATCAACCAATAACAAATGCTGATGCAGATATGGGGGAAAGGAACCATTTTCCACTGTTGGTGGAAGTGTAGACTGGTGCAACCATTGTAGAGATCAGTGTGAAGGTTTCTCAGAGAACTAAAACTAGAGGTTCCTTTTGGACCATTTCTGTACAGTGGAGTACCTCTTAGCCATAAAGGATAAATTTGAGACATTAGCTAAATGAATGCACCTTGAAGGCATACTGTTGAGTGAAATAAATCAGCCATACATGTATATATCACATTTTTCTGGTTTAAGAAACTGAAAGTGTAAATAGCAACAAAACATAATAGATAATGTGACATGGGAAAAAAAACTGTTCATAGGGAAAGGGAAACTAGGGAGGAAGAGTGGAAAGAAAGGAAGGAAAACAAAAAAAGAAGGAAAAATGGAAATAACACTTTTTTTTTCTTTTTTTTTTGCTTTTGAGACAGGGTCTCGCTTTGTAGTTCAGGCTGGCCCTGAGCTCACTATGGTGCCCAGGCAAGCCACTGCGAACTCAGCAATCCTCCTGTCTCTGCCTCCCGAGGGCTGGGATGACAGGTGTGAGCCACCACGTCCGGCATTGTGGTATGCGGTGTTGACTGTTGGTGGG
>PVIC010043685.1:0-15324 GCA_004025085.1 Thryonomys swinderianus
TGGAATAAGCCCCACCCCAACGAGCTCCTGACTGTGGGAAATGAGAGGCAATAGAAGACAGTATTTTAAAAAATTTCTTTATTGGACGACTTTGTATTTCAATTGGTATGGAAATGAATTCCTTTCTCAAGGTTTTAGTAGGTTCAGGAGGATGCAAGAGAAATCTATTTCCCACAGTACTGCATCTGTGGAGACTGCGGTGCTAAACAAGTTTGGGATGTTGTACTTGCTTTGCTGTATTTATGCCTGATCCGTAAAACTACACTCGGGCTGTGGGAGATAGAAGCTGGCGGGCCTTGGACTCATGTGACTATACGGTATAAAAGATACGCGGGAAGCCCGGCTCTGGTATGCAGCAGTTGCACACGCACTCTTTGGGGGCGGGTACAGCAAGAGCTGTGCGCTTAGGCTGCTGCTGTGTCCCAGTGGGGTGATGCTGTCCTGCTGACACTCCTGCCCTTTTATGAGGCCAGAGAACTGTAGCATTGAAGCTTACTCTTGTACAGAAAGTCCTGTTACCCATTCAGACTTCTAGGACTACATTAGTGCAGAATTACACCAGACTTTTCTTCCTACATTTGTCACCTCTCCTACTCTGCTCTCCCAGTCATGCAGAAGGAAGGAATACCAATAGCACAAAATGAAATCAACTCAATGAATATTTATTGGATGCCTGCTATTAGGGAAGAGGAATGGAACTTTCAGCAAAATCTTGGAGAAAGCTATTTCTCTTTGTAAAAAAAAAAAAAAATGTGCACACAGCTGTGTTCTCACAAACACACACCCAGAATGTCATCTCTCTGCAGCAGGCATGGTCACATGCGAAAGAAGTCATTTATTACTACATGCTGTGGCCAACGCTGAGAACATTTACTACAGATAATTAGCCAGTGGTGTTTCAGCACAAGATCCAGAAATGATCTTTCAAAGGCTCAGACCTGAGGCAACATTTCACCTTGTTTATTCAAATGTTCCAGGCAGATGCAATTCTGATAAAGCCTCTGTCCTGTATATTTGGATGAGCTAACTGCTACTTGATTGGCTAGGTCTAGCTTACTCTTTAGGAGAAGTAGATAACTATTAGTTTTAGTTAACATGCCATATGGGTTCATATGTTTCATTTTCATTTATTTTCATGAAGCTGAAGTCAGAGTCTGTAACAGCTCAGGAGGAAGTAGGAGGTGTCATGATCAGTGCCATCCTGTGGCTTCTCTAAAACAAGGACGCCCTGAAGTTAGCCCCATGAGTACAGAACTTATTAGGTATTTGTGGCATCTGGGGATTCACATTGGGTGATCTGAACAAGGCCACTAAACATGGCATGAAGAAGAGGCTACACAAATAAAAGCACAGAAAAACATCCCAGATCAGATTTTTGAATCAGAACCCCTCTCGGTAAGCACCCCAAGTGGTCTTTTAACCCCTTGTGGTCCTTGTGGAATTTGAATGCACTTTGGGAAAGGTGGCATCCATCTTAGCGAAGGGTCATAAAGTCTGCTTACTGAGTTAAGATATAGTTTAATGCGCTGGCAAAGCTGGAATCTAGATGACATAATGATATGACATCTACTCAGTCAATCAACCAATGCATCCATCAAATGCATACTGAAGGTGTATTGTTGTCCTCTGTGCTAGGCTACAAGTAAACAACAGTAAAAAGTTTTATCTCCAGAAGTTGGAATCTACTGAAGGAGCACATAAGACTAAAAGCTAACTTCAGTCGCTTGTGAGGATAACAATAAGGTGTGTGCTGGTTTTCTGTAGGCTCCTAGAAGATGTACCAGCCACGCCTAGCCATGTAAAGTTTTCTCAGTGAGGTGACCAGGAATAGCATGACTGACATGATCAGGGTCACAACAGAAGGTGAGTTTGAAGATTATCTAGTTACAGTACCATGAGTCTCCCTATCAACTGTAAGAACTGTGAATGTTTTGTGTTTTTTTTTTTTGAGACAGGGTCTCGCTTTCTAGTTCAGGCTGGCCCTGAGCTCACTATGTAGCCCAGATAAGCCTGGAACTCAGCAATCCTCCTGTCTCTGCCTCCCGAGTGCTGGGATTACAGGTGTGAGCCACCACGCCCGGCACTAGAACTGTGAGTTTTTGAAAGTGCAGTACAGGCTTTTCTCAAGCTAGAGAAGAGATATAGAATTGCTCTTCGACCAGAAAAGAAAATTATATGGCTGTATGAGAATCCACTTGTAAGCTAAGGACAAGAAGTAAGAAACACTGACCTGGACTTGCTCTTATGAATAAGAGGACAGGTACCAAAGAACATTAAATGTCTTCTCAGAAGCATGTTCAGTGAAAATATGTTGAGCTCCTGCTGCATTCAGAGTGGTTTTCACAGATTAGTCTTACAATGTGTGGTAAATTCTATTCTGTCCATGGAGAGTGAGAGGAACAGGCACCCTCCTTTTTAAAAGAAGCATTTGTGGTGTGTGTATGAGAAATTAGGCAAAAGAAAAAGAAGTTAAGACAGGAAGAGATGATCAGGTCATTATGTGCAATGGAGAAAATGAAACACTAGAGAGAACACTAAATTGTGTGCAGAATGCATGACAGAGAACACGTATTCCACTGTTTATCCTTATTCAAGGTAACTCAATGACAGTTGCATAATATTCAACAGAAATAACCACCCAAGAACACAAGAGTGGAAGTACCACTGTCCTCCACCTGGTCAAGACCTGAGGCCAGCGATGGACTCTTGGTCATCATTTACTTCTGGGAGTTTTACATTCACTTCTCCTCAAAGAGTTTCCATCCCATTTAGCATTTTTTCTAATCAGAAATTTTTATTTAGCTTCCTGAAAAGAGGCAAACATGTTAACATCATAAAATATATCAGATTTCCCCTGTAAATGTTGTGTAATAAAATAGAAATGGTAGTAGTTAGTTCAATATTACCCATGCATGATGAATCCTCTGAGCAATTACCTTGTTTCCATGGTGACAGCATATCTGCCCATACTTTCCTGTGATAATGAGAAGGAACCAAATTGGGTATAAAGCTAAGGACAACTTGGTGCATTGGGGGATGGCATAGAGAGGGATTGTAAACTGGGTGCTATCTGGGTTAATAAACAAACACATTGCTATTTATACTATTCATTAATTGGTTTGTTTGAGCAGCTCCAAACATTCCACGAGGGAAAAATGCAATCTTAGAAAACAGAAATGAGAAGGAAACACTTGGAGAAAAAAAAAAAGAGGAAAATGACAACTAGACCTCCTCACACCTTGGCCCCCATGTAGTCCCTTAGGAGAAATGTCAGGACCTTGAAAGCAGAATGGCACCAAGTCTCTAAAACACTCCCACCACCCACACACCTGCCTGGACCTCAGTCCCCACCCAGAGCACCAGACCAGAACTTGCAGCTTGCACTGTTAACCAAATTCAAGAAAAAATGAAAGAGGCTAGCCAGTGTAGCTCTGACAATTATAAACGACCATCCATTATTTTGTTTGGAACTGCAAGTTAAAAAATTAAAAAATTGTGCTGTGCACCCCAAGACTTACACCAAATACAGAAGCAGCAAAGGTTACTTTAGAGCAAGTCTCTCATTTCTACTACAGCTGCCTATTTTGAGGGGTTTTTAACAGAGGGTGGAATCTGGAAGTAAAAACTACATTCCTCAGGGGGAAATGGACATTTTAACAATGTTGTACCCCCTGTTACCACACTTGATTACAGGCTCTCATGAAAGCTGGTTCCCAGACAGTTTTAGAAGTGGGATGCAATTTAGACACATTTTCTAGGTAGGGATTTTAACAGAGAGTCTAACAAGGGAGACGGAAAGAGAATATATGCAAGTTTTAGAGAGAATAGTAGCAGAATCATGACCTGATACACCACTGGTTGACTAATATGACATTTAATTACATCCAATTACAGGCATCTGTTAAAACCAAGACCACAGCCTTGAAGATAAATTCAGTACTAGGAGAGATGTGCTGACTAATGAAATAAAGGTCTTCCCTCAATTTAGAAGGTTAAACTTATCAATATAGACACTCCTAAGCAAGTGATTATGTGTCTGGAAAATTTGCTTATTGGAAATGTTTTACTAGTTATTAATTGGTTCATTTGAGCATCTCTGGGAGACAATGGAAAAAATGGAAAGTAAAACTGTTCAAGGAGCTATTCCATTCATAAATTACAGTACTTTTGAAATCCTTACCTCGAAAAAGCTGAAAGAAAAGTTGTATTTATAATGCCTATCAAACTTCATCAAGACACTAACAATCATGCCAGCAAAAGTAATGTTGAAAGAAAAATGTTGAGAATCCTACTAATTGTAAAAGTTATATAGTTTATCATATTTGGCAGTTGAAAATCTTATTTTATAATTTAATATATAATATAGGAAACAAATATATTTGATGTCATTTTAAATGTGACGATATATCCCATAATATTTAATAACAAACTCTAAGAAATCTATGCTCATTACATGAAAATCACTCACAAATGCAACTGAATCAAACAATATCACTGTATTCAGTTTGTCAAAATGGAATTATTTACCTAAAGTTGAGGCAGTATCTCTAACCTAAGGTGTAAAGTCATAACTAGGAAACATGAAGTAATTGTCAAAACTAATGAATAACAAGAAATTAAAACAAATCATTTAATTCTGAGATCAACTGCCTGCAATTTGAGATTTCAAGCATAAACACATGTCTCTTTCAATTGTCCACAGAGGATCATTTCTTTTTGTGCTTTTGACTCTCTCTTCTCTGCTTCCTAAGCTTCCTAAACAAGTTCTCAACTTTATTGCAACCATGGAATCTACTTTGGTTCCCAGTTTTCTACTTGCTCATTCCATGGCTTTGCCACACAAAATTTCTTTTGCTTTTACATTAATGCAAACACAGCCCTTAATAACACTTCTGTGCTCCATGCTGCTGATCACTACGAGATTTGAGCATTGTCTCTGCTCTGACTGCTGCAAAAAGTAAGACTTTGGCACATAAAGATGAATGTCCAGTGAATCGATAGATAAGAGCAAAGAAGTGTTCAGAATCAAAAATCCTTTCTTGGCTTAGATAATAGCAATGGATAGAAACTCAATAGGTGGAGAGATATAGGGAAAGGAATATTTTCAAAGCAGTTCTTTTTGTCAGCCTCCTCGGTACTCCTACCGAGCTGACTTTACAAACAGAACATCATTTATTTCTCACATCAAATGTCAAGATATATCTCTTCATAATTTTATAAGATACAAGCCCCAGCAGGGTTTCATAACTTGCTTAGGATTATATTGCTTGCAGGTCTCTGAGCAGACATTCTAAGTCAACTAGATTGTATTTCCATTCCAGGCTAGTATGTGTGCACTAAGGTACCAAGGTGGCATTAGGCACAGGTGTGCTCGACAGATAATGATGACAGCAATCATCTAGAACCGAGCACTGAAGGGTGGAAGAAGAGCTTCCAAAGAGAAATTCTGAAAGCACCCGAACCCTGCAGCGTGGCCAGCACATCCCGGGGGATCAGACATGGCTTGGCCAGCATCGTCAGGGCTTCTCACTCCTTTGTTCACTGCACACTCACTCCAGCCATGCTGGTCTTTCAGGCCCTCAGGAGTAAGGTCTTCCCAGCCACCACCCCAGTGCACTGTCCTAGCAGTTTCTGCTTGACTGACCCTCACATCCCATGAGGCGTCTCTAGAGCATTTCCCCCTCCGACACATATTCCTGAAGTACTACAATCAGGTTCCTCCATCCAATTCCCTTCAGCCTTATTCGAGTTCAGTGGCACTTGTTCCTTCTTTCAATATGTTTCTCAAAATCCTAAGCTTTGCATTGATTTAATTGTCTCCTTGTTTACTCTAGTTTCCAGGTTAGCTGGAGTCTTCTGAAGTCACTGCTGTGCTGCTCTTTTCTTTTTTAAATCACGGTTTAACCAGAGCCCAGGACAATGCCCCACACAAGCAAACCAAGATATAGATAACTGTAGCATTGGTTAAAGAATTGATACACGAATGACTCTTCCTTTCAGTTTTACTCTTAGCATGAGGCAAAAAAACTGAAAAGAATGTACATAGCTATTGCTCAAGATCTTCAGAAAAGTAAGGAGCAGATTTGTGGTGAGTGATTTAAGAGTGGCAGGTGTTCACTCTCAGAAGGTGACTGTTGATATAACAGTAACTGGGACATGCTGAGAAATTACAATGCTCTATAAGAAAACAAGGCATCTTGGAATGTAGGTGTTGCTGAAACCCTTATTAGTTGAGTCAGGAATAGGTCTGCATTGTTGCCTAGAGACAGCAATCCTAAATCTTAGAGCTTCTGTGCCCTTCTAGAGATCTGACACAACAGAAGGTCTCAATCTTGGTTTCATTTTGGGCTCCTATTCAGCCTTGGACTCAAGTTCAGCCCGCCTCCTTTCCTAGAAGACTCCTTAAATCTGCACTTTCTCAGAGTTTGTGGTCTGCAATAGTCATAGATTTTAAATCAGGGTCCCTTAGGCCGACAGCAACTGCCTACCATCCCCGATAATATGCACATAGGAAAAGTACCCTCTGGGAAAAAAACATTAGTGGGAACAGTTGTGGTGTTTGGATAGTGCATTTCCTCTGAGCAACTTTTAGATGTTCTTTCCATTCTGTCTGCTGATTGAGAAAATAAAATAAAATAGCTTCATAATTAAAAATAGTAACAGAGCCACCATGATCTTTACGCTCATTTGCTGAGAAAATGACTCTCTTTAAAGTCAATTTTTTCTCTGTTGAAACCACTAATAGTAGTAAGTGAGAATAGACTTCACCAACTGTTCTGATGAGACAAATCAACAATGTTATTAGCAGAAATAATAGAGCTGAGAATTATATTGTCACATTTAGTGAGCGATTACTATGTCAAATACCGTGCAAGTGCTATAAGTAATATTATTTCATTTAATTATCATCAAGCCCCTATAAGGCAATTAACTAACATCATTCTCATTTTACAATAAGGAGAGTAAAAGAAGTCAAATAATTACATTGTCCTAATTTCAGCTGTTTCAAAGCACACATTTCTTAATCTAAACCGTTCTCTCCTGCATTTATTCAGTGGCATTATTAAGCAGGAACTTGTGACAAGGGCTGCCATAGTCATTAGAAATACACAGGTGTGCAACAAAGAGTTCTGTTTCCAAGGGTTGAAATCTAGACAGAGATGCCATTGTGTAGACAGGTAACCCAGTAAAATGTGTGAAAGAACCTTAATAGAGAGCAACTTCCAATTTCCAGCGCAACACAGCACTATATCCAAATTCGATGTAGGTAGAAAACATTCATCAGAGAGAGCTTCCTGAAGATGCGACACTTGGGTTGGAATCTCTAGGAAAGAATTCGTGCCTGGTGTCCTCGAAGGAGCGTGCTGATTAGAAGGCGCGGAGGAGACGGCACTAGGTACAGAACCATGCGGGACAACGAGCATGGCGTGTAAAACAATGACACCTTGAAGACAGGAGCAATAAGAAAGGAGGAGGGGAGACAGCAAGAGTTTAAAAATGAATGAGATGTCCTACGAAAGTTCGAGAGCCAGGACTGCAGCACGCACTGGAGAGCCGGTGCATGCGTGATGAGACTCCAGAGGCTAGAGGGAGCCTGTGGAGAAGCTGTGGACACAGGACAGGCAAGAGAGAAAGAAAGCCTGCTTGCCCAGGGGAGTGGTGACAGAGAAGGATTGAGAGACACTTCGAAAATAAGTTTCAAGCTGATTTGTAATGAAGAGGGGGTACACCAAGAAATTGAAAATTAGCTATTGGATGTTAGCTTAAAATCTTGGAGAAACAAACATGGGTGTTTAGAAAAAAAAATACTCTGCTATGTGACTTTGGACAGAGGGTGAGGGCATGAGGTCACAGAGAATTCATAAATCTGAGTGTGTGTGTGTGTGTGTGTGTGTGTGTGTGTGTGTGTAAAACTCTTATTCTTGAAAATGCCTCTGAGGAAAGAGAAGAAGAGAATCAGGAAAGGGAAGAAAGAGGACTTGGGGGTGGGACCGAGGGACCCTCCCATCACCGTCAGAGCTTTGGTATATTCAGCCAAACTGGTAAAGTGCTCCCTAGGAGATGCTTAAGAGACAGAAGGATGCGAGTTTACTGCTTCTCCCGCAGGGGTGGTGGAAGCAAAGTCATCATACAGAACCAGGGGGAGAGACGGGCTTCTCCCCCTCAGACCCCTCAGAGAAGAGGAGCAGTGCAGGAATTTCGCAGGCTGTTGACCCGAGAACCTGAGCTATGTCTGACCCTCCATCCACCCGCTCTCCCCACTCACACTTATGTGACATAAATGTTGACCAAGGGGAGGTTCAGGGACAATGTTTCGGTAGAGATGTTGGGTAGTTAAATATCAGGATGATGGAGGCAGCCATACCATCATTTAACTGGGGAACAGAATTCAGGCCCCGTATTAATTAGAACAGTTTTGACCTTAAACATCTGACAGTTAAGCACAGTCAAATATACATTGCAATAAGAACAGGCTGCACATAGAAAATAGGAATACAAATAACTCCTAAGCATATGATAAAAGACTTAACCTTCAGCAGGAGTGGAGAAATGCAAAGTAAAGCTCGAGTGACTGTGGAGACTTAGTGGACAAATAAGGACCTTCCCATGTCATCGTTGGTAGGAGCAGATATTGGCACAAGCTTTGTGGAAGGCGATTCGGTAATATTTAGTCATATTTAAAATTACAAATGCTTGCAATGAGCTTCCCCTCGATAGAGTGCGTTTCTCCTGTGTGTTTGCGGGGGGATCTTTAAAAAGACTGGGACAAAAGAACAGTAACTGAAGAGAAACCTTCCAGAAGCAAAACTGAGGGACAGGGAGGGAGCACCCAGGCGGTGGCAAGTCGGAGAAGAGGACGAGGGAGAAAGGATAAAGGAGAAAACGAAGAATATCAAACCAGAAAGAGCATGTAAATAGAAAAAAAAAATCAGGAAAGACAGTTGAAAGGGGATGGACACAACAAACCAGGAAAAGTCAAAACTGAAATAACCGTTTCCCCAACAGAGAAAAGAAAGAAAAACGAGTCTCAGAAAAGGGACTGGTGCCCGCAGTTCTGCGGTTGTGTCCAAATCTGAGCCCTAAACTACGCCGACTGACCCCGCCTAGTCTGCGGTAGGATTCGCACTGAGCGCAGGGCTGACCTCGGCCTCTGGATGCGCGCCAGGGCCAGTCTCCCTCCCCGTCTGCCTCTCGTGGCTCCCAGCTGCCGGGCTGCCCTCACACGGCCAGTCCCAGCCGTCCCGGTTGGTGCACAGCCTCCGCTGCTCCACACGCTGACGGCTCTCACACCCGGTCCTGTGTGTGTGTGTGTGTGTGTGTGTGTGTGTGTGTGTGTGTGTGTGTGTGTGTGTGCGCGCGCGCGCGTGCGTGCACACGTGCGCAGGGCGTGGAAGGTGCCGTGGTTCCCTACTGGCCAAGGCCACGTGCCTGTTTGCTTCACTGGTCACGGAGCAGGGTGCCTGACTGCAGACACTCCTGCACAGGTATAAATTCCGTATCATGAATGTACTCATTATGTACATCTCAACTGAACCAATAAACATAACTAATAATTTAAAAATCTACCCCAAATCCTAGTACACTACAAACTATATAAACAGTGACTAAAATTTTAATGCTATGGGAATTGGCTTTCACAAAAAGGATTAACCCTGGCCTGTTATTATATTAATGACTTAAGGAAATCAGCTTACAGCATTCATTCTGAAAAGTTTTTATTACACCGCGAAGGGTAATTAAATTTATGAAAAAGTTATAAATGTTCAAACACTTCAAATCAACAGTTCAACTGCTAGGAATATCCTACAGACAACCAGTATGCTTTTCTTTAATATTCCAATAAAACTTTATTTGTGGGCATTTGAAACTTGAATTTCATAGAACTTTCTCTTATTTTAGTGCATGTTTACAGTACACGATTACAACCCTCAGGGGTGGTACACACAGAACACGTTTAGCCATTTATTCTTCCCCTCCCTCACCTTTCCCTCCATTTCTTGATCACTTGAGAGAGATCTATCTCCCTACTTCCTATTACCTATTTTTTTATTTTGCTCTTTACTTATATTTTGGGTTTCTCATAAAAGAATATGCAATATTTAAGTTTTGTCTGATTGATTTCACTTAACATTACTGTCCAGTGTATTCATTTTCCTACAAATGACTCAAGCTTATCCTTCTTTATGCCAGAGTAGTATTCCATTGTGTAGAAATACCATACTTTCTTTATTCATTCATCTATTGATGGACATACATGCTGCTTCCCAGACTAAGCTATTACGAGTTGTGCTGCTATACATGGATATGTATGTATCAGTATAATGTGACATCTCCAACTCTTTTGGGAGATACTTAGAATGGCAATACATGAATCAAAAGGAATTTCTAGTTTTAGTGTTTTGTTTGTTTGATTGTTTGATTTTTTTTTACCTCTATGTTCATCTCCATGATGGTCACACTTGTTTTACATTTCCACCAATGGTGCAGAAGGGTTCCTTTTCTCCTCTAGCCTGGCCAGCATGTTTTGTATTTGATTTATTAATGTTAGCCATTCTTTCTGGACCAATATGGAGTCTTAGTATTTTTTAATTTTCATTTCTCTAACAACCAGTAAGGTTGAATGATTTTTCACATGTTTATATGTATTTATTGGCCATGTATACTTCATCTTCTGAGATGTGTCTGTTCATTTCAGTTGAGATGTGTCTGTTCATTTCAGTTGCTCATTTTCTGATTGGTTCTTTTATTGGGGTATAATTTACTTGTACTCTTTACATATTCCAGATGTTAGTCCTCTGTCTCAGGAATAGCTGGTAATTCTTTTCTCATTCTGCAGGTTATGTTTTCACTTTTTTAGTTGTTTCTCTTGGCCTGCAGAAGCGTTTTAATTTGATGAGGCCCCACTTGTGATTCTTGGTACTATAAATCCTTGCTTACACCTATGATTGCAAGACTTTTACTTGTTTTAGCTAGTAATTGTGAAGAGTGGACCAATATGGAGTCTTAGTATTTTTTAATTTTCATTTCTCTAACAACCAGTAAGGTTGAATGATTTTTCACATTTATATGTATTTATTGGCCATGTATACTTCATCTTCTGAGATGTCTGTTCATTTCAGTTGAGTTTTTTAGACAGTTTGAAAGATTGTCTGTGATACCCCAAGTTCCATCAGCTTAGATGAGATAGTGTAAGTCCTAAACTTGCAAACATTAGAATTGCAAACTTTCACAGATATGAACAGACCTTGCATTATGAAATTCATAGATACAAAAAAATTGCAGAAGTAGCTCACGTGTCTGCTGAAAACTATCTTTCAGAATAATTAAAGAGTTACAAGAAATCTTATTTTTCATTATATATTCCCCTTACCTTTGAATTTTTTTATAAACATCTACTGACTTGAAAATATGCTCAAAATTTTTTAACAAAAGTAACTACATGAAGAAGCCTTGTGCTTTGATTGGCAGCTACATCTGTGTTACGAATAGCAGCTGAGGAGAAAGAACAACGAAGAATTGAAAAGGAACCACTAAAACCTAATCAGGATGCAAGTTTAATAAACCTCTTGGACCACATGCATTAATAGATGTCATTCTTTTGTTTTGCTTTTGTTTTTGTTGTTTTCCAGTATTGCCAAGAATCCTGTCATTAAGAATGAATAAAGTACACTTTCAGCATTTGATACACAACTGAAAATTTAAAGGTAGAACCAGCCAGAGGCTGAAGTGCTAAAATACTGAGAACAGTGATGAATCGCTCAGATGGTTAAGGCTGTGATCTGGCCCAAACAGATCATGCAGACACTTTAAAGGGACAGATGGGACGCAGCAAAACGGTGGTAGGGGCGGCTGAGCGTCTCTAAGACACGAAAACAGTGCCCTGGTGGGGGAAGACTAGTGGGAGGACATACTGGATGGTGAAAAGGGTACAATGGATCACATCATACACAGGTTGAGGGTGGCTGACTGGAGAAGAGACAACATGTTCCCTGGGGCAGGGAGCCCAGGACTTGTGTTGCTACACTAGTGAACATTCTGTCTACACAAGTGTTGGGGGAATCTAGAGCTACCGGCAAAGATGAACTGAGCCTACACATTTTCATCAACAGAGAGTTAGAGACTTATCCTGGGGGTGACCTGCAGTGGAGGCGCATGGACAGGCTTGAGTCTCACAGGTTCTCTAAGATCCAGCCCCAGACATTTATGACTCACTCCTTCTACTCCATCTTGAGTAGAAGACTCCTGCTTCAGCCACAAAAGCCCCATGGCTGGTCCTCAAGCTCTACCACATAACCATTTCCTCCCCTGGGAAGTTCACTCTTTCTGTCTAGTGGCAAGTGTCCCTACACTGACCCTAACCTTAAGCCTAAGTTTCCCTTGCATCTTTGTTCTCTCCTGAAAGGCTGCTTGGACTCCCCAAATGTAGCACAGCACCATGCATCTGTCCATTTCCCTTGCTTTCTTTGTGCTGTTAACCATCTAAATCTTTTTAAACTATTTATATCCATGAGAAAAGAAGGCCTTTGAGGATAGGAAGTGTGTCTGGATCATTATTTTTTTACATCTGTATCCCCAGCACCTAGAAGAATGATTGCTAAGAGTAGATACTCAATAAATATTTGTGGACTGGGTGAAATTGGCTTTTACATAGGGGTAGAAGTCATTTTCTCAAATCAGATTTATTTCACAGGATGTGTGAATTTAAACCAAGTGTTTTGAGTGACTCATGCCTCATTTCTCCTGTTTCACAGACATTTCTTGAGCACTTCTCAGGTGCTAAGCACTCCAGTGGCAAAGCAGATGGAAAGACAAGTCAGATGAGGCTCCTGCTTTCTAGGATCTCATCTTCTTGAGTGGGACGGAAAGACGGGATCACACTACGTAACAACTCCAGACACAGAGAGATCAGTGCTGCATGAATATGGAGAAATGCTTCCCTTGTTTCTACAGTGATAAGCACACAGCTCCCTGAGGGCTACATGTGACCCCACGGCTGTGCAGAGCGGCTCAGGAGCTATGATGTAAGTGCTAAGGGTGACAGGCGTGTGCTCTCCACTCCCAGCTTTGGAGATTGTGTAAGCACATGGTGTGTGTCATCTCATGTGAACTCTGGATCATCTCAAGGGTAGGTCTATCGTGACATTTCACAGAAGGTGAAAGTGGGACTCAGAGAAATGGCCTAGTTTACTCAAGGGCACTGAGTTCATGGGACATTTGGCTTTTGAACCAAACAGTATGAGTTGCAATCCTGCTCTTAATGGTTGCACAGTGTCTACTGGCAATGTCGATCACTATTTGAAGTGGGTGTGCGATGAGTCTGGCATGACCACAACACAGTAGCTTTCAAGGGAGCTGGTGAAAGATAAATCTGGAAAAAGTTGCAGGAGAGGAATTGTCAGGGCTCTGAGCACTTTGCTCTTGCGGGAGAACTTGACTCGCCAGGCAGTGGAGAACTACTGTAGGCTTTAGGAATTGCCATGATCTGTCTTGTGTTTTGAACAGATAAGCAACAGTGGGATGAAAGGTGGAAAGGAGAGGAATGGTTAGTGCCTGCATTTCGCCGAGAGGAATGGAAAAGAGGGCCAGCTTGGGACTCTGTGGGACCCAGCAGAACGGGACGAGGCTGTGACCTAACTGGCCCCTTCACTGTGATGCCATAGGTAGGAGATAAACACAGAAAATTATTCAAATCAATTAAATTCGTATACTCAGTGGTACCAAATAATCCTTACTGTTAAGCAGCAAAGATATGAGATAGATTAGTTTCCTACACACATATGGAAATTAAATTGTCCTTCTTCCAGCTGAAGAGAGATTTTACCCCCTAGTGGTGAACTCAGTTTATCAAGTCCATTAAAATAGCTGTAGTAATAAACGTGCATATGTTTTCCTGAAACTGCTTTAATAGATTTTGGAGATTTTATGGAAAATTTTACCTGAGTCTAAGATAATAAATTAAATTTTCTATCAAATTTCCCCAGATATTTGTCCTCTGGATGGGGCACGACATTCTAAGGGTTATTTTTAATTTCATCTTGCTATATTAAAACTTTTTCTTCTAAATTTGCCTCACATTTCCTTGGATTGTTCAAATCCCAGTACTTGGGGTTCTAGCAGGTGGAGTGGAATAAATAACACCCTTGAAGGCAAGAAGAGGTTTTGTTTTGTTTTGTTTTTTGTTTTTTTTTACCAGCTCTCTAGTAAGGAGACCTTGAAGGTAGACCTCACCACTCTCCCCAGGGACGGCTTCCTCTTCCAGAAAGGAAGGGATGAGTTAGACACTCTCCAGGGTTCCCTGAGTCTCTCATTCATGCATATATTCAACAAACAGACCTTGCCGGTCCATCATTTGCAAGTCTCGGAGAGACATATAGCTAGATTAGCCAGGATCAGATATCAAGTGGTCTTCAGTTTAAGTACCTCAAACTCAACCATCCCAACTTTAAAAATTAATACAATAATTACCTCAGTGAGATTGCAAAATGATCTCTACTTTGAAGTCAAAGTCTTCATTCAAAATAGTTCCACCTCATAGCGATTTACTTGTAAGGCTTTTTAGAAATGAAAGGCTCAGGAAACTAGGAGAGGGGAGAAGACAAAGCCAAGAGTCCCTCTTCATTGTCATTATCATTACACTGCATTTATAAAAGAGGTGTGAATTCAAGAAACTAGGGAGAGTTACCAGGAGACTCTTGATTCTCCTCTGACCTTTGTCTTTACATTAAAACAAGAAAGAGAAAAAAGGGCTGGAGATTTAGCTCAGTGGTTCTGGCATCTGCCTAGTAGATGCAAAGGTCCCTGGTTCAATCCCCAGTAACCACATCCCATTTAACCCTGCTATCTCCCTGCTAGGAATATACCCAAAAGAATTTTTAAAAACACATTGGAAAGACAGAAGTACACCCTTGTTCATAGCAGCTCAGTTCATGATAGCTCAATCTTGGAAACAACCCAAATGCCCATCAACTGGAGAGTGGATAAAGATGTGGTTTTTTAATAAAATGGAGTATTACTTTGCCATAAAGAATGACAAGATCAAGCCATTTAGGTGCAAATGGAGACACCTGGAGGATATACTAATAAGTGAAATCAATAGATCACAGATAGTCAAATTCTGGATCTTCTCTTTTTTTTTATTGAATTCTTTATTGGTACAATTTATATACATCTCAAAATCACATATAACATTGGGAAATTTGTACCAGTATATGCCACAAGTTAATTCTCATTTTTACCCATATCCCTACCCACTCCCCCCTCCTCCCCCCTTATACATGCTCTTTTATTTTCTTTCTGTATCATATTTATTCCTTCCCCTCATCA